>JANAVB010011709.1:7500-73397 GCA_029216955.1 Iris pallida | reverse complement strand
ATATATATATATATATATATATATATATATATATAAAAGAGTAGAAATTAGTAAAAGAAATGGAAATGGAAATGGAATAAGAAGCAACAGCTACAACTAAAAACACAACAATCCCAAACCAGGCCCCAGACCCGAACTCCTCACCAGGCCCCAGACCAGAACTCCCCACACCCGAACTCCCCAGGCCGACCCCCTGTCACAGTATTTATATACGAGAGGTCGAGAGATCAACCAATCAAAGAACCCTAACACTTTAAACAACTGACGGCACGTCCACATCCCCCACACGCGCGTGTGGCCTCCGTGTCGCCGTTGTGACGGCCGGTCGCTGGCCGGAGGCGACAGCAACAGCGCGCGCACGTGTGAGACAGCAGCAGCGACGCCAGTTTTTGAGGGTGCCTTCATGACAAAAATTCTCCCACGTCGTTTGATCGATTTCATTGGTATGAACCCAGTATAACCCTCTTCCAAGTATATAAATTAGTTTACGATGATGTGCAATATACCTGTCGAGAAATCAAACTCGAGATCGACGAAAACCTGCCAAAACAGAACGCGTTTTCAGTCCCAACACCTTGATTTGGAAGGCGAATCCTGATCAATCTGTTAAGATTTTTAGAAATCTATTTGAAGAATCTTTTAGAAAACCAAACCAGCTTTCAAACCCTATTTTTAGATTATTTTATTAATCAGTAGATGCTAGGATAAATCAACTCGAAAATCAAGAAAAATACGAAAAACGGTTTTCAAAAAACTAGAAAATTCATCCACACGACGTGCGTCCCGCCAATCCGGGCGACGTGGTCACGAACCGAAAGCATCGAAAGGTGCGTAACGACTTCGTGGACGTGTGGGCTTTAACGGAATTCAAATTGGTCGCGTGTGCGCTACGAATTTGATACGTATCCATCGAAATTTACCGTATCGGCCTCTGTGCAAGTTTTCCAATTACTTTGTGCACGCTCGTCAGATCGAGACGAAACTTACGCCAATAGAACCGTATCATTTTTCTGGTCAAGTATGCCAAGTTTGGTCCAATTCTGAGACAGTTGAATCGGAACACCGTTTTGCGGGTCCCACAGTCCCACTCAATGGGCGATTTTGTGCACGGTCCGCCGAAATCCAACTTCGGACATACGGTTGGGTTCGTATCGGAAAGCTGGACCTGTTAACATATAGTTTGACAACTTTAGAGACCATTGACTCTAGCACACTTTTCGGTGCAAAGCGGGACAAACGGTATACATCATTTTTGCCCAAAATTACCGTTTTGCCCCTATGTCCAGAATTGGATTTAAGGACAGGCAATCCTAGCTAATTTGACTATTTTAAGAATGTTGGTAATGTTTATTTCAGCATCTGGAGACTTTGCATGTGTTGACTTTAGTGACTCGTCTGATGTTGTTGTACTATCGGTTTCTCCAGCTAAGGACCTCAGGCAAGTGCACTTTCTGATTGCTTTCGGTTCATAATAGTCTTTTTACTTCATGTTTATACATATATCTTGCTGCTTGTTGACACGCTCGTCACACGGAGTAGTCGGGAGGGGAAATATCTTAGTAAACATGTGGACTACCCAGAAATATCTCCAAAATGTCTATTCTTGAACGATAGCAGCTGCACACGACACGTGCAGTGTGCCGGATTTACCCCCTAGCCGTTCATATGTAAAAAGGGATATTTTACACCACATAGGTAGTTATCTTTTTATTTTTCCTATTTTTCTCCACTGAGCCATGTCATCAGTACTTTCCAGTTTTCATATCTCATATGTTATTTTCATGTCTTGTTAATTCTATTGTGTTTTTGCATTACCGTCGGTTTGTGTACTTGTTCCATTCCTGACTGGAAACCAACATTTTTTAGGTTTAGTCGCGATCACTCTTAGCACTGGGAAGACATGGGTATGCTGAGGCCGACCTAGATAGTGGAACTAGTTGTCATTTTCATTAATTGTGAGAACTTTGTATTTTTCTTTAAATATAAATCTTGTAAATGTTGTAATAAACTTAGAAATGTGAATGAGCAGCAAATATTATATTTTGTGATTTGAGCATTTATTTCTTGCGGGCTTGACCGCGTTCTACCACCGACTCTGCGACGTAGGCTGGCTTGGACACGTCTTGTATCCGAAAAGCGGGTGCGGGTCGTGACATTACAATGCTTACAACATCGTGCTTGGGGAAAAGTGCATGACCAACTTCAACAACACTGTGCTTGGCAACGAGTGCACGACCGACTCCAAAAGGCGATTGAAACTGGAACATTTTTTGAAAAAGACTCTGATACAACTCTTTAGACCAAACTCTAGCCTGAACTGAAACTGATATTGGCTTGGATAAGAGTAGTATAGGCTAAATATGAAAGTGTATAGCACGTAGAAAATACTTGAGGAATGGAGAGAAGAGATAGTGAATTAGATGTGATAATCTGAGAATGTAAAAGTTCCTCTTTATTTATAGTATTTTCATGAACCGAATTCGGGCAGAGTTCGAGCAGAGTTCGGATGCAGAAAATCTCACACTCGAACGTTGGATATAGATATCCAGGGAATTCAAAAAAAAGGTTGAAACTACCTTGGCCGAACTCTGGACGAAATCGGGCCGGGTTCTGGCCAAGTTCTGCCGGGGTCAGAACAGAACAATTGGCCCAATTTGATAGGTTTTGGGCTATTTTTTTGTGGACTTTTGATGGCAATTTTGCGGATAGGAAGACTGTATTTTGTGAACTAAAAATAGCTAAGCCAGTACCGATCCAATCAATCTTACATATTTTCTTAGACTTAAAAAAATACATAAGAAATTAGAAAAACTAATAGCCCTTTGATGACATGTTTTTCCTGACACTTGAGCAGATTTGAAGACGCCTTTTTTCTTGACGGCAGTTGTCCAAAAATAATTTTCAGAAATCAGGGTGGTTACAATCTACCCACCTTAAACGAATTTTGTCTTCGAAATTCAAACAACTCAATAATGATAAGGGAGAAGGCGCTTTTCATCCATCAAACAAATATCCATTTGGTCTTCAAATATTTAAGGGATGTACTCTAAAAGATTGCTACTATAACCTAAAAGGAACAACCGGCAAGGTAAAACTAATTCAACTATCTATAATTGTTGTTCTACCATTCATTGCCCCTAACGCCTTCCTAAATTTGACACTACCAAAATACTGATAAATAGCGACGGACTTTAGCGATGGAAGCTAATCTGTCGCTAAATAGCGACTACATAGCGACCAATAGTTTATGAAAAATAAAATTTTAATATACGTCGCAATGGTCGTTGCTAATTCGTCGCTAATATTATACCGACATCTTAGCGACGGATATTTTTCGTCCTGGCGTCGAATATAACTTATACAAGCAACCTTTCATTTCATTCTCAAAATTTTGTCCCAAAAATACTTTCCCCCAAAACCCAAAACCCCCTCTTCCCTACTTCTCCTCCCCCGATGCGGCAACCCCCACTCCGACGGCCCCTCTCCGGCGTGGCCCCCTCCTCCTCCTCGGCCCCCTCCTACTCCCCTGATCCCTTCAGGCGCATGACCCACTCCTCCTCTTCCCTCGACGTAGCAAACCCCCATCCGGCACGGCCCCCTCCTCCTTCCCGACCCCCCTCAGGCGCACGGCCCCCTCCTCATCCTCCTCCTCGGTTCCCTCTGTCTAGGTATTTTTTTTTAAAATTTTGTGTTAATTTTTTTAAATTATGTTAACAAAACACAAATACATCACCCCCACCGACGGGCACAACCACCGCCGGTAGTAGCAAATGCCATTAACGGTGTAATTAGGCTTTAGAGGAAGAAGAACTGGAGGGGAGAACTTTTAGGGTTTGAGCATTTGTGCTGTGGAATTTTTCGGAAAGAAGCTCAAAAATTTTCTAAACCCCCTTCCCTGGTTTGGGTTATGTCTAAATATGGACAAATTGATGTGGTATTTTGCACAAAATTCCCTCTTAATGTTGTAATTTACTTTGTGGAATTTCAATATTAGTTAATGCAAAATTCTCCTAATTGTTTATCTACGAATGTGATTCATATTTGACAATTGATACAAAATTTAGGGCATAGAAGCATGGGCACAATATAAGGACATGATATGAAGTAATGGCCACAAGAACTAGATTATGATGCTTTATCTTAATTATGTTACCTAGGAAGAGTTATTATTGATTGTATACATTGCTACATATACATATGGCATGATATATGGTATGTGGTTAGTATAAATATTCATCTTCAATTGTATCGATACCTGCGTGAAGTAAGAAGTGAAGTAACAAGTGTACTTTTGTGTGTCTTTTATTTTGAAATTTCTAAGTGATTATAATATAGACTTAACCCAATGTATCATATATTGAGGTAACCCCTGCCAGATACCAATTCGATACGGCCGATATGATCTGATACGGCCGATACTAATCAAAGATGATGAACACAAAAATCAAAGAAGACCTCCCTCTACTTTCTCACTCTCCGCACAATAACAAGAAGGACCAATGGCTTCTATTTTCTTTCTGATCGAAGCTGGACCCATCTGCTCCTCATTCTGCATCATATGATATCCACCTCAACCAAAGCCTAGCCCAGACCAACATATACTATGCATGCGCTCAACTTCTTCCTCAGCCTCAGATACCTATCAGATACGATCGATATCGATCTTATATGGCTGATACCTATCGGATATGGCTAATACCGACCAAATACGGTTGATACCTATCGGATACGGTTGATACCAATCCGATACGGCCAATACTAATTCGATACGACCGATGCTAATTCGGTTACAGTAAGAGAAGGTCGCCAGGACAGGCGGAGACCCGAACGTCATCGACTTTTCTAAAGTTTTCGAGCGTACCCATACGCGAAAGAAGGATGGAAAGCTCATAGATGATCGGACGACCAAAGCCTATGTAAGTTTTTCGAGTCCTATATCTAGTTACATTTCTTCTTCGTCTTTATATACTTAACTATATTTAGTTTACCTAAATAGTTAGTCCTAACTCTAATATGAATATTAACTCTAAATTATAACCCTAAGTAGCATTAATAATCAAAGAAAAATTTAGGAGACGTATGAGACCCTTAACCATAACAATACTTAATAGTAACTAAAATATGAATATTAACTCTAAATCTATTCACCGATATCGCGACGTATGAGACTTTAGAGAGTCGATTCAGTGAGGGATGGACTGATGCCGAGGGGGGAGCTGGGACTAGTCAGCCAATGATGCCGGCTGTAAGAAACGACTTGTGAATACAAGCTGTCGGAAGAGAAAAAGGAGCAGCACGTACGGTACCAGATCATTGGCATCCCAGCCGTCCGTTTTTTTAGAGCTCCTCTATCTCCACCTACACCTCTACCTCCACCTCCACCTATAGATACACAGACCGACGTTACTACCGGAACCTACACTTTGCAGCAGATTACACAGATTTTGGTGGCCCTACAGGGTCAGGTGACCCAGGTGACCGGAGTTCTAAACACGGTAGGTCTGATTCCTGCTACTACTGCACCGGCTCCAGCTTCGACCTCAGTACCTCTGGCAACGACTCCTCCTTCGACCACAACGCCTACTACATCGGCTCCTCCGACGACCACATCGCCTACTGCACCGGCTCCGACTTCGACTACGGTGCCTCTTGTCATGCCGCCGACTCTTGCCGGCGGTCCTGCCCAAGACGTAAAACGGATCATCACTTTGGTCTTGGGGCAGATATATGCATACGGACAGTCGACTCTGCCTTTGCTACCTCATCCACCTCCTCCACCATCAGTTTGATGTTTGTATGATTTTTGGTTATATTTGATCGATGAGTTTGTATGAACTTTAGGGAGTTTATGTATTATTTAAAAATTTTGTGTATATGTACTATATTACGACTGCTGGACGAGTTTGTATGGATTGAGCAGGTTTGGATATTTATTGGAGTTCATTTTAATGTATATATTGGTGCTGGGTTAATTTGTGTATATATTGGAGTTTATTTTACTGTATATCATTTTACTGTAATTGTATATATATATATATATATATATATATATATATATATATATATATATATATATATATATATATATATATATATATATATACAGGTTTGAGCAAAGCTGGAACCATTTAGTCTGGCGATAATGAGAAGCTTAGCGACTGACCAGCGACGGAATAGCGACGAATCTCTGAAAAATTTTGTAGGCTAGCGGCGGACTACCAACGGAATAACGACGAATCACTGTACGTTAGGGATGAACTAGCGATGGAAATATCCGACGCTAACGTTCTGTCTGATACCAAAAGCGTACCAGACGAGTCAGCGACGAAAATTTCCGTCGCTGAGCTTCTGAAAAATTTATTTTTTTGCTCACAAAAATATGTCGGTATTCCGTCGCTAATTAATCGCAGAGTTTGCCAACGGTTTATATTCGTTGTTAATCCGTCGCAATTTTTGGTCGGCATTTTCGTCGGTAATCCGTCGCTATGGCAACGAATTACCGACGAATTTTTTATAACGACGTTAAAGCTATCGACGTACCACTTCCGTCGGTAATCCATCAGTAAATAACTTTAGCGACAAAAATGTCGTATTTAGCGACGGATAATTTCGTCGCTAAATACCAATATTTTAGTAGTGTGAATTGTTGAAAACTTATTTACCTACTGGGGATCCTCATATGTTATTGTGATTATCTAGGTAGAGCTTATGAAACTTCTAAATTGTGCATGAAATCTAAACATCCAACTATATGATCCTAACCAAATTATTTTCACAATTATACGAGTCTCTTTTTACCTGATCAAGCTAAGGGATACCTACCATTCTGTCTAATCCTAACTATACAACTGATAGGGCATAATAGTAAATGGGTTGGTTTAGGCCATGTTTAGGTTCTTCTTGTAGAGGGTCACTATCTACACTAAAACTACCACTTTATTTTTGTTCGAGTGACTACCGTAATAGTGTAACCTACTATGATCATATATTTATTTCTATCCTCAGGACGTCTACCCACCTTTGGTCACACTACCTCATCAAACACATGATGCCTTAGAATTTTATAACCCTGACACACTAGTTGCAAAAATCCATGCCACTAGATATCTATCACATATGTCATCTCTAATCCCCTCTTATCTATGAAGCAACCAAAATTCAATAAGCAAACTAACTTACACTATAACTTAAGAATTTTTGATAAATTCTATAAAGCATGATCATTCGTCATTCCTTAATAGAAAGGTACGAGAAAGCAAAATAGTTTAGAGCAAATACGAAGTTCAAAGGTGGTAGGGAGTTTCTAAAAGAATTGTCAAGGCAGTTACGGATTGAGATTCCTAAGGGTTCAATCATATTTGTAGGTCCGCTCGGTACAGTAACGTAATCGATACGGCTAACTCGACCTGCATGAGCCACCAAAAATATCTAACACCCCATTCCTAAAATACGTAGGACTAGGAGATCGTATACATGCTAGCTACATATTGAGAGGACTCCAGTCTAGCTCGAGTACGTATAAGTTGTATTGTTGTTCTAACTCAACTATATCTCAATCCACTAAATAATAGTAAAATGACGAATCAAGTGTACTAAGGTTGATCAGACCTCTGGAATAGATAAATGTATTTGAGTGGATCCCCAATAAAACATTTATCATGAATAATCAAGGAAAAAAATAAAGCTTACAAAAGACTAGGCTATAATAACAGCAAGTGTCAAATACAAGACAAAATATAAATAAGAAAGAGAATGATAATAATAACAACCAAATATAACTAAAGTCTTGGTGTAGCAACCATCATCCATAAATATCATACCTTCATCTAATACTTGGAGAGTTCACCAGGTCCTCAGGGGACTAGCAAGATACATATAACCATGCCTACTATGACAGTATATAACATGCATGGAAAACAAAAACAGTACAAGAAAGACATCTAAGAAGTGACATGTCCTAAAGAAGTGTAATACTAGCCTTGGCTAATGATCAATCAAATAAATTCTATAAACTGTAGTACAATGAAAGATGTTCCCACTCTACAAAATGTTTCAATTGTAGTACAATTCAAGATACTCCCAATCGAGAACGGTCAATTAGTCAATCCTAGTATCAACCTTCTCTCCTAAAGGAATACAAGATCAAGTAAAATCCTATAAATTGTAGTACAATACAAGATACTCCCGATCTAATGTCACAAGTCAAGTCAATCAATCAATATCAGGTCAAGTTAAGAAAACATGGCATAGAACTGACAACTCTATCACAAGACACGGTGAACATGAAGAAGACCAATAAATAAGCAATAAAAATGACTGATATCCTATACGTATACGTAATTCTAGAAAAATAGGTAAGGCAGTAGATGATAAACAAATACGAATATGAGAAGCATGTAACTATATAAAAAAATACAATAGGAAATAAAACATGTAAATACTGTATAAGTTCGCCAAGGTATACTTGTCTGGTGGTAGCGAGTAGAGCCAACAATATCCAATCACTCAGTGAGCCACATAAGTCAAACTCCTGCAAATATCTCTGAACGCTGAAACATACATCACCAACGTGTTTGGCATAAAAAAATCTAAGTTTGACTACCCATAAGTCCAATTTTGAATACAGGGGCAAAATGGTAATTTTGGACCAAAATAGTGTTCGCCACTGGACCCGCTTTGTACTGAAAAATATGCCAGAATCTACGGTATCTAAAGTCGATAAATTATATATCTACGAGTCCAATTTTTTGATACGAATTCAATGGTATGTCCATATTTGGATTTCAATGAGTTGTGCACAAAATCACCCATTGAGTCGGATCATGGGCCATCCAAAATAGCGTTTTGGTCGACCTTCTCAGAATCGAAACAAACTTGGCACACCGGATGAGAAAAATGATCAGTGGCGCAAGTTTCGTCTCAAGATGACGAACGTGCATAATTTGCAAAGGGACCGATACGGTATACCTCGACTGATACGCCTCGAATTCGTCGTGCACACGCAACCAATTCGAGTTCCGTCAAAGCCTATACGTCCGCAACATCTGTATGCATCTTTCGATGCTCATGGGTTACGACAAAGTCACCCGATTTTTTGGAATAGATCCTGTATCGGAGAAAACTCCAAGTTTTTGAAAACAGGTTTCATGGTTTTCCTGATTTTGGAAATTCGGTTTCTCGACGTATAATCGATGAAATCCAAATCTACAAAAAGGGTTGTGAATCCTTATAGGTTGTCTAAAAATGTCTCAAATTAGTTTTCTCAAATTGCTACTAACTCGACTGGGAGTGGACTTCCAATTTGGGTGTTCGGATTGGGTTTCTGTTCAATTTGAATAGTTTTTTTTCTCGAATTTCTAAGGAAATTACTGGTCAATTTAACCCATTACAATCTTAGCTAATTGAAAGTTTTTAAAGAGGTTAGGGTTGTGTTTGAACCTATGAAGGTGGATCGAAAAATCATCCAATGACGAAGAAGAAAAATTGGCATAAAAATAGGCCTCAGGCTGCTGTTGTTTGCTGCCCGCGAGATACTATCGCACGTGGCCGCGTGACTGCCGGCGATCGACAGTGGCCCAGGCGGTACGCGAGCATCGGGGAGTCATCATGGGTGTCGGGTTTAGGTTTTTGGGTTAGGGTTTTAAGAGATTCCCTCTTTCTCTCTCTCTCGTGCGCGCACGCATGCGCACACGCTGTTTCTATATGAGGGGCTCTGTTGCAGGTTTGATCGGTTTGGAGAATCACGAGATTTTCTTTAAAAATCTTGCAAGATTTTACTATTTTTTAACCATATATATATATATATACTCACCTTCTTTTCTCCGGCAACGCTTTCACCTGGTGCAACATGCAGGAAGGCTCCCGGCGTCAATACTCCCGCCTCGACCGCACCCTCATCAACAGCCTCTGGGCTGACATGGGGCAGATCTCTAGCCTCTTCCACCTCAACACCACGGAATTCGATCACTCACCCCTTCTCATCGAGATCAGCAGAAGCTCCCTTAGCATCAAGAAACCTTTCCAATTCCTGGATTTCTAGAGGCATCATCCTAGTTTCAAATCAGAGGTGGCATCTGCTTGGTTCTCAGTGAACGACGATGATTCTATTTACAGAGTAGCGGCCAGACTGCGTGCCACGAGCAAGGCTCTCTCCAGGTGGAGTAAGGCCGCGTTCGGCAACATCTTTCAGGAGATCAAAAACACGGAAGATGATGTTACCCGCACCGAGAACTCCTACGTAGCTAACAGATCCCCCGAAGCACGGACCGCTCTCAACCTCGCCAGAGCTATCCTCAAGTCCAGACTTAAAGTCGAAACAGAATTCTGGAAACAAAAAGCCAGACTTAAATGGGACAATGAAGGGGACCGCAACTCCAGCTTCTTACACGCTTGCATTAAAGGCTGCAGACAACAGCTCAACCTTCATCGTATCTCCGATAACAATGGCAACCAGTTGACGGACCAGCAAAAGATTCAAGAGGCTGCGGCTAACTTCTTCTCCAACCTCTTCACCAAAGACGCGGTCGTCCTGGACGAGGGAGTGCTGGCGGATATCCCGAGCATCATCTCCGTTCAAGAGAACGAGCAGCTCATTTCCCTCCCATCTGCTTTCGAGGTCCGGACCGCGGTTTGGGATCTTAACGAGCATAGCGCTCCCGATCCCGACGGGTTCAGCGGGGTATTCTACAGACATTGCTGGAAGATCATAGGCCCAAATTTTCTTGAGGCTGCGGTTGCCTTCTTCCAAGGAGCTCGATACCCTAAATCATTATCCAGGGCTAATCTCATTCTTATCCCTAAAAAAGACAACCCAGAAACCTTCAAAGACTTTTGCCCCATAAGTCTATCCAACTTTGCCAATAAAATCATCGCAAAAATTATCGCCAACCGGATGACGGAACTCCTGCCCAAAATTATATCCGAAGAGCAGAGCAGTTTTGTGAAGGGGCACAACATCGTGGACAACATCCTGCTCGCTCAAGAAATGGTCATTTGCATAAAATTCTCGGCCAGGGGGGAACATCGCCATTAGGCTGGACATGGAGAAATCCTACGACCGTCTCGATTGGCAATTCATGATCTGGGTCTTCAGGGCTTTTGGCTTCTCCGAAGGCTGGATTGACATCATTTTCAGGTCCATCAATAATTTCTGGTTCTCCACCGTAATCAATGGTCAGGCCGATGGCTTCTTCACCGCTAGCCGTGGCGTCTGCCAGGGGGACCCTCTTTCAGCCACTGTCTTCATCATCACTGCTGAGGCCCTCAGCAGAAACCTCAAGAACATGCCGAACTCCCCGAGGTTCCACCACTTTCATACCACCACCTGCTGTCCCATCATCACTCACCTTGCTTACACTGATGATGTCCTCATTTTCTCCTCCGGAGACATCGGCTCCATCGACGTTGTCCTTCAAACGCTGAACAGGTACACCAGATGCTCCGGACAAAGAATCAACAACAAGAGCGTCATCTACACCCATCATAAAATGGACAGGTCACACTCTGCGACTATCTCCAACCTAACCACCTTTGCCATAGCATACTTAGGGTGTCCTTTAGTCTATGGCAAGGCCAACTCGGGTATCTTCGAGTACATGGTCAGTGCCATCAGGAAAAGGATCGAAGGGTGGCACAATGCCACCCTATCGCCTGGAGGCAAGCTGATTCTGATCAAGCACGTCCTATCCTCCATTCCTATTTACACCCTGGCGGTCTGTAACCCTCCCAAAAAGGTGCTCACGTCGCTTGAATCCCTCTTCGCCCGTTTCTTCTGGGCCCACAACAAAGGCAAAGACAAGCACCACTGGGCTAGCTGGACCACTATGGCTAACCCCACCCTCGAGGGCGGCCTTGGATTCTGTAGATTAGAATACATCGCCGATGCTTACTCCATAAAGCTATGGTGGAAACTACGCACGGACAATTCAATTTGGACTCGATTCATGCAAGCGAGATACTTCAGATATTCCTACCCGGGAACAGCCTTAGTCAACAACCGTTCATCATCATCCTGGAGACGCATTACCCGCGGCCGCCAGCTTGCTGACCCCCTCATTTACATTCAGCTGGGCAACGGCCACTTATCTATAAGCCACGATCGTTGGCTGGGTGGGAACCTCTGGCACCCTCCCGAACCCCCTCTGCAGGAGGGCCAGATTCACGAGCTCTGGAACACCACGTTCGGATGGATCTGGGATCGTGTCAGGCTGTGGCTCCGTCCTGCAGTTGTCGCCTGTCTCGCCAATGCGAATCTCTGAATCTCCGACACTCCGGACATCACGCGATGGTCACCTAACCCGGATGGCCGGTTCTTCCTGTAATCCGCCAGGTCTGTCTCCCATGGCATCGGAACCCCATCCCCCCTCATCGCTCCTTTCTGGCACACCTGCATCCCTATCAAATGGTCTATCCTAATATAGCGAGCCCACCTCCGTAAACTCCCCACTGACGATGCCATCATCTCATTTGGCTATAGCCTAGCTTCGAGTTGCCATTGCTGTACTTTACCCTAAGCTGAATCGGCAGAGCACATCCTCATCTCCGGTGATCTGGCCAAGAACATGTGGACGACTCTTAGCACCAAAATTAGGAAGGCCCCCCTCCCAGGGGCTTCAACGATCTCCTGTCCAGTTGGGACAATTTCCATGGACATCAGATCGTCGCAGCCGTGGGCATTTGGGTCCTGTTGAAAAACTGGAACAAGTATCGTTACGAGGGTAGACACCTTCCACCCCCCAACTGTACAGGGAAATCACCAGACAGACCCTTAAGATCCGGAGGCGCTGCACGCACTCCACGCCCAAATTTTGGGAATCCCTAGATTAGTCTTAGTCTCTGTCTTATTTCTCTTTCTGTTTTGTCGGCTTGCCTAGCCGTTTTCCTTCTTTTGCCAGCGCTAGACGCTCTTATTGTATAGGCTTCTCCTTTTTGCGCCTGATACATCAATAAAATTCCCCACTTCTTAAACAGGAACAAGTACCGTTACGAGGGTAGACACCTTTCGCCCCCCAACTGTACAGGGAAATCATCAGACAGACCCTTAAGATCCGGAGGCGCTGCTCGCACTCCACGCCCAAATTTTGGGAATCCCTAGATTAGTCTTAGTCTCTGTCTTATTTCTCTTTCTGTTTTGTCTTATTTCTCTTATATCAAAATGAACCCTTGCCTTGTAATTTCCACAACCATTGAACTCTTTATCTTGGCAGTTGAGTAAATTAAGATCTGGTGAGTTCCTATAGGATTTCTGGTATTCATATTTTATAATCTTGCTAGATTATTTTATAATCTTGCTGTCATATAATATATCTTTTTGTCATGAAGAAGTTTTCTGCTACATTTGGAATAATTTTATGGAAAACCAATAATAAAAGTTGGATAAATGAAAAAAGAAAACAATAGTACATAACGATAATTAAATCAATGACGTATCACTTAGTTCATTTGATTCCATTGGCTCTTTCTCGGTAGTTCGCTCTTTCTCGGTAGTTCGCTACCGTACTTTACAATTACGAAAATCGTGACCCAATTTTCTACAAACTCTATAAATTCTAGGCTTGGGGATAGTCTGACTTTCTTTATTCTGGCTTGATTTCCCTTGAGAAGGCCTTTCTTTTGTTGCTATCGGGCTTAGCTCTTTAAAAGCTTCATGCACTCCACGAACTGCATCAGCTACCATTTTTCTTTTTTTCCAATATCGGTCACCGTTTTTTGCAACTCAATCAGCACAGCTGACATCAACTCTGTTCCCTTTTCTTGAATTTTGCTTTATTTTTTATAATAATATGTAAACAGATTAACTTGTTCATTAATACCACCATACCTTCTGCTCTCAATCCTATCTGGGTGGATGAATCTTCTTTCTGCGCCAGGTCCGAAAAGATAACTCTTTTTGTAATCCTTCAGCCAACGAGTTTTTACCAAGTTCTTTGGAATATCTGACAATTGCAATCTCTTCATTGTTGAAAAATATGCCTACAAGGAATCCCCTTGGTCTCCATCCACAAGCAGTCACAGTTTATGTTGTTGTCGATACGATAAAATGTAACGTTCCGGTTTAGATTGTTTGTCGACAAATACTTTTGGATAGTGCAAACTTCTGTCTCTCTTATGATATGAAGGTGGACAACACTATATTTATCAGAACGTGTGATTTCATTCGTTACCTTTATAAACACTTTTTTAGTATAAATTGCTGCAAATTTATCTTCTATTATGGCTATGCTAGTTTGTTTCACAACTGGTGTTGAGAGTTTATTAGTGGCATTCTTACTCATCTAGTCGTAACGTAAGGCCGCCAAACCGTAGTCACAATGTTGAAGGGTCTTCCATAGTGGCAGCTTCTCATTCAAATTTTTTTCCAGAAATGCGTTTATTGATTCACATCTATTTGTTGCAGTAGAACCACAAAAATAATTTTCACGTAGGAATGTGTTCGCCCATCGATGCCTCGTTCTGTACAATGCACTGGTCCACTCATTGTTCTTTGCATTATAATTCCTTAGCATCTGTTGCCAACAGTTTTCAAATTCTTCGACTGAATAGTACCTATTTAAAAAACATGGACAATAACAAAAGTTTTAAAATTGTAACAACAAGATTCTTCAAAGTAAAGTACCAACTGTGAGATCTACCTTTTAATCATATTACTTAATTCTTTTGTAAAACCATCTCGGTGTACATGTTTGGTTGAATTGTTTAGGATATGCCATGAGCACGTTCGATGAACTACGCTGGGCATTAAATCCTCAATTGCTTTATTCATGGATCTGCAACCATACATGAGAATTATCTCTGGTAATTTGTCATTCATACACTCTTGGAATTTTTGTCAAACCCAAGAATATGTCTCATCAGACTCATTATGGATCAATACAAACCCAAACACACAAGTCATTGCATGATTGTTTGTACCCACTAGAACCACCAACGGCATTTGATATCTATTTGTTTTATATGTAGAATCAAATGCTAGTGAATCTCCAAATAATTCATAATCTAATCGACTTGCACCGTCAGCCCAAAAGAGATGGGTCAATCTTGAATCTTCATCTAACTTGTATGCGTAGAAGAAATCTGGGTCAATTCCCTCCTTAGCTTGAAGAAATATAAGTGTTGTCGTAGCATCAACATCATCTAGTGCTCTACTATCTTTAGCTAAAGCATTGTATAAATCTTTTTTCGTCCATCCAACCTTATCCCAGCCACCATTCTGGTGGACAAATAAATTTCATATCTCTGAAGTCGCCATCCCGAATTATTTCATCAGCTTAGCTTGTTTCAATTCGGTGGCTGATATCTTACGATGGGATCTCAAAAAAATTGTTTCAAAATCATTCGCAAGATTATGGTTGTGATGTACTCAAATTTTTTTGACAACCCACAACTTTGTAGAAATATTATACCTAATACAAAAAATTGCTTTGCAACCACTTCTGCTTTCACTTCTTGGCTCACAAACTCTATTAGGAGCTTCAATGTATTTTTTCTGTCTGAATTCCGTATTCGAACAACACCAACTACGGACTACTAGCATCCCAGATTTGTTTTTCTTTACTTCGTTCTTTCTAACAATGAAACCAACTGTTTTTGAACATATCCGGTAAAATGTCTCTGCTTCTTCAATAGAGTTGAACTCTAAGCCAACAATATCTTCATCTAAGAGATCCCTTGGGTCTTTATTAATGTTGGCAGACTCCAATATTTTTTTCATAATCGCTGCATTAAAATCCATTGGAGATTCACCATCGTCCCTAAAAACAAAATTAAAGTAAGTATGAGAAATTAATGTAAAAATATAATGCATTTCTTAAATACATTAGAAAGAGTGAAGCGAATTAACTTATCGTTGTTTGCGTTAATGTCATTATCATCGTTAGGATGCATTTCTTCGTTTGTTTCTTCCTTTTGTTCATTATCGTCTCCTAAGTTAACAGCTTCCAATCTTTGTTCATCTAATTCTTCCACTTGACCCTGAATTTCTCCATCTGACACCGCTATTGAAGCAAAGCTTTCTTTATCAACTAATTCTTCCACATGACCCTCAATTTCTCCATGTGACACTGCTATTGAAGAAAACAGAGTATGTTAGAAACCAACAGAAGAAATGAAGGACAAGAAACAATACAAACATAAGAAATGCTTGAGTGATCCTAAAAGCATGCCTTTTTTTTTAAAACAACTTCCAACACAACCTTTTCGTCTTTTGTGTAAATGTTTTATTAAATTGTGTAGGGTAAAGCATGCAGCAACATTAATGCTACGTTTACTAGTGTATAATTATTTTCAATGATACAGTATTAATAGCGACATGCATATAGTGTTACTCCCCAATTGCTAATCATATCTCAACTTTTCCCCAATTTTTTTAATTAGTGTTACCCCCCGATCCTTCATAACACACTAGTAAACAATTAATACAAAGACCCGTCCCCAATCTATCTGCTAAACTAGAAATTGTAGCCTACCAAGCTCCCATGGCGCACTCTGCAACACAGGTAATGGTGGTGGTTCTATCTTCCACTCTCTCTTCCATTTTCAAACTGTTACGTGGCTCTCTAATATTTTTTGTTTTGTTTGGTTCAGGAGAAATGTCAGTTATGTTCGAAGAACACTCACCTTGTAGATGAATGTTCGTTTTTGAGCTCACCTTGTAACATCGTAAACTGCAAGGGGATTAGGTACCTTTCGAAGTCAAATACGAAGGCAAATCCTGTTAGAAAATTTTTGAAGTGCCCCCTCTGCTTGGATTTCCAGTGGCTGGATGCTGCTATATTGGAAGCCAAATATGGAAGTGCACATTCAATAATTCGAAGGGAAGGTTGTTTCACATGTGGTGACTTAGGTCATTGGAAGAAACAATGCCCTTGGGAAGAACCACTTGCCCTAATCCAAATTATGGAGGAAAGAGGTCTATCTTGTGTCAGAGAGGAGCCACAACAAAGAAAAAATATTCTTACAATACCGAAAATGCAACAGTGCATTCCAATGGTTGAATGAGACTACTGTTAGTGATACTAACAAGATTAGTCTGGAATTCCTATGCAAATTGTAGTGAACACAACTTTAGAATAGTTGTGTAAAACATTTGGGGAAGAACTGGCTATATAAATATGAAATCATGTACTTCATCAACTATATGACTACAAGAAACTTTTTTTAGACAAGATTCTTTAACATGGTTTACTCTGCTAGCGACAAGTTATTGATGGGATCTAAGCTGGAAATTTAATTTAATAATAATAATAATACTTTTTTGTCAATGTTATTTCTAATACTACCTTAGTTTTAATATTTGTTACAATAACAAAATATTTTCGACACTTTTTTGAGACAACATTCTTCAAGGTGGTCTATGTTGCCAGATAAATTTTGTTGGTGGGAGCTAAATTTAAAAACAATTAATAAGTAATCTTTTACTTTGGAAAATGATATCTACACCTATTAAGCAATTAATAGAATAACTTTTTGCTTAGAAAATTGCTTTTTGCTGGCATCCTGAATTTTTTTTGAAGCACTTTCCCACCGCAATACTTGAAATACAAAAACGTCTATATGTTTACTACTAGTGAAATATTAATTTTATCATATTGTGGCCGTTGATCTCGTTTGTCTTTACAAAATATTGGAAAAGGGGGCACAACCGTCGTTCTCGTAGTCCTGTACAATGAGAACAAAATAAAATCAGAAAAAACCCTAAATAAAAAAGACGAAGACTAGGTTGTCGACAACAACATATGAAGCATATCCTTAACAGTCCTTAACCGGGCCAGAAGGTCTAGTATACCAAATCCTTAACAAAGGAGGAAGAAGAAGAAGAAGAAGAAGAAGAAGAAGAAGAAGAAGAAGAAGAAGAAGAAGAAGAAAAATGAGACGTGTAACAAATCCTTAACAAAATAGAAGGAAGAAGGAAAAAGAAGAAGAAAAGGAGGTCAGCGAGAGAGAGTACCTGCGAGAGAGAACTCGAAAGAGAGATAGAGAGAGAGAGAGAGAGAGAGATGGGATAAAAAGAATTAGGGAAATAGTCCCGCAGGCGAACCAAAATTAAAAAAATTTGGTGCTTCTTTTCCCAGGTTTGAGCTTTTTAAAAAAAATATAATTATGCTATCAAAAATGCTATTTGGCTCCAAAAATTCTTGGAAGATGTGATCTCCCATGACATGGCATGGTGGTATGGCATGGTGACATGGCATAATTTATTGTAAACCATCATAATTCTGGTGATGTCTATTTTAGGTAGATTTTGGTTATTCCATTAGCCTTAATTAGCATTGATATAATTAGTATGCTATTAATGTAAGAAACTCATAAGTTATCAATGTTTACCATCATTATTATTGCTTTTATAATTTGTTTGGTTATGTACATCATGAATGTACATAAATGTTTTTTTGTTCTTTTCTTTTGATTAGATTGATTAATGGTGGAAGTATAAAGAACATGAGACTATTAATATCGGAGCCCAATGTCTTCCATTGATATAGGAAATAATGGTTCATGTAGGATACTACGGTTACATCCTTTTTTTTTGAAGAAGAGAGGTTTTCTAACCCATTATTGTAGAAGCATGGAATTTCAGGCGCATCCAAGAGCCAGAAATCTCATGCGCCCCTGACATCATGTGCTCTAAACAGTTATCTCCTAAGAAATAGAACATTGGCACAATAAATAAATAAAAGCAAGTAGAAGAAGCACATAAAGGTTGATTTTTTATTCCATATAAAAAGTCTATACATGTCCAAATACAACAAAAGTTTACTACAAAGAAGAAAGCCTAAACTACAGCTAGGAGCATCACTTCGCAAGTGCATCACCCAGACGTCTCTGTGTAGGAGCATCACTCTCCCTTGTCAGAGTGAATCACTTCTTCGAGCACTTCGGCCAATGAAGCATTTATTGAGCAGAATGCAGGTTGGCAATCAAATCCAAATTCGGTGGCTTTTCTAGCATAATGGATGTCGGGACACGACGACCCCGATCTTTGGATGCAACAGGCACCCAATGCCATCTCGTAGAAAAAAATACTGTCGACAAGGGGTTCGAACATAAGTTGTTGTGTCCATAGCAAACTCGCGTATCTCAGTCTTCTAAAGAAGTTCATTGTCAAAGCTTCTTCGAACGAGGAGATCTGCAACCCACAGTACAACGTCTCACCAAGAAAGAGGATCGGTCGAGTTCATCTCCATTTGGGGAAGAAAAGCGAAACGAGAAACAAACATCTCTTCACGTTGCTATTTATAGGCCACGGCAAATCAAACCCATGCTCCAAGTGGTAATTTTCTCGAAGTCAGTGCAATGAACATGCATTTATGATGATGAATCTGCCCCTTCGAATTCAGCTGAGTCAATAAAGCATTAATGTCTCGAAAGACTCGACAAAGCTGACCAAATACGATGTGCCACGTAGCAGATGCGCCCGTCAGAACCATACGTTTCAGACGTATACGCCCAGTGAAGCACAGAACGATGCGTCCAGTAATGCACATAGATGCGCCTATATAAAGCTCGCCACCTATCAAAGCATTTAATGCTGGAGTGACTAAAACGACAACAGCTCACGTCTCGATGACAGAAAAGTCAGCTTTTTCAGAAGACGAGGAGACGCAATCATCACTTTTGTCGATTATGGCTGCGCTCTAACACGTGGCCAATTGATAAACTCACATGCGCCTCCACAGCCATGCGCCCAAAAAACTCTTCATGTGCCTCAAGAGCCATGCGCCCAAACTTACTCCTGATCCCAAAAGACAGAAGCCAAGTCCCTGCATGCGCCTCCGCAGCCATGCGCCCAAAACTCTATATGCGCCTCGAAAATCATGTGTTTAGACTTGTTTCTGACTCCTAAAAGTCACGAGCCAAGTCTCCTTATGCGTCGGATTCTAGGTACATCCTGACAGATCACTCTCCACCAAAACCGAGATCTTATGAGCCATATACACGTGCCACGTGTCATGTGACTCAGTTCTGCCTACGAATGGGTGCTAACCACCCAAGATCTCAACAACAACTGAATCTCTATGACTGCCACGTTTCAGCTCCACTACAGCCCAATTGTGCAGTTCGAACAGATTCAGCTCCAACTTTAGGGCACATTATCCATGTGCCCAATAGCATCAGCTGCGTGGCATCCCTATGTGCAAATTCTCCAGGTGCATAGCATACTTGCGCGCATAAGCAGATTATTCTGCTGCCTATAAATAGAAGGATCATTCTTTCATTCAATCTCTCGACCCCCACTTCCGGGACGCTCCAACCACATCAACATCTAGAGCACTTTCAAGAGTCCCAATCCTCTTCAAGTTACTGCCCATTCCAGAGCAATCTAGACTTTTAGAGAGTTCAAGATCATTGTCAGATCGTCAACGGAGTCAACATATTACCACTCACTCCATCGCCAAGGTTCCCAGATAAAAATAAAAGTGTACCCCTAGGACTACATCTAAGTCCTATATTGTACTATGTTCTGTTTATAATTGAAATATACAGTTTATTCAAAAACTTGTTTTCGATGGCAAACAAGCAGCTGACTTTGTTAGGGATCACTTTTTCCTCCAACGAGAAGGTCGTATCGCAGTCTGACGAAAACAAACTCAGCTTTTCCCACAAAACGCTTGTGGTATGCCTTAATCAACAGACATATGAGAAGTTCATCTCTGAAGGCAGTACGAGTACTTCAAAGCGGCTGCCAAAGCTAAAGAACACCTGTCAAGTCTGGATGCACAAAGGCGATGCACCGAACACCACCAATAAAGGGGCTATACCACCGTAATCGTTGCTTCCTGCTGACGTTCTCAGGAAACCAGATGCGGCCACTGGTGTAGCGCATCTGCCAGGGAAATGCAGTATCGACTGCAGCTCCCAACCTTCTTCTTCCCACTCAAAAAAGATATTTCGGCAGAACAAGGGTGCATCCCATCTCCCGTGCATAACCTCTGGCATGCAGGAGAAAACTTCAATCTTCGACAGAATCACTCTCTGTCATGGCGAGAAAGAATTGGATTCTGAGTACTATGCACCTTTACAGGCTTGTACGAAGAAGTCCAAGGCAGTACGGGCCATGCGCCCCAAACGTGTTATGCCAGCAGCGAACCAGAAATGTGTATTGAAACTCATGCGTGCAGCTAATAGTAAGCTATACAGAGTCGACTCGGGGGCCTTGGTACTAGCCACGAGTCGACTCTCGGAGTCCCCTTCCCATTTGGGCGCATCTTCTGTGTATGGAACCAAGTTGAATGGGGCAAATCTTACGACTTTGAACCCATACGCCCACGTGGGCTGTGCACATGAAGTAGATTCAAGCCGTGATACATGTTGCTCTCCCACCAATGATCTAGGTGCATCTCATGTGCTAGAACTAGATCAGGGGGCGCAACATTCACATGATCACCCCAGCGCGTGGCCTTGCCATGCACCTAAGAAGGGTGTGAATGTGAAGCTCTCCCATCACGATCTATGTAATATGATCACTCATAAACGTGGACCGGGAGAGAGGACCTCTACGCACAATGCATCCCTCACAGGGCATACTTGTGCCATGGTCACAATCAATTACTGATGTTGCAAAACAACGGCTGCACCACCAAGGCGGTCTGTATTCTAACGACTGTAACTAGCTTCACCTATCCGACATCGCCTCGAAAAAGAGTATCAATCGACTACGAAATAGTATCGTCAGTCACCTCGTGCCATATCGTCTCCAACTCCTATGCATCGGAGAGAAAAGCGAACTCCACCAACTCCTCGGCCTCGACTGACCCATCAAAAAGCCGACCGAAGAAAAGCAAAGAAGTAACTATCACTACCATATTTCTAGTTTGAGGGTAAATTTGTCATTTTTGGGGTAATTTAAAATTATTGGTATTAATTAGAATTTATGGGAATTTTTAGGATTTATTTTGGATTTATTTGGACTAGTTTGATTTTTGACTAGTTTTGACTCATGTAGACCAACCTAGGAACTAACCCTAGATAGTTGGGCTTGGTTAGGTCAAGTGACCCTAGTCTAACCTAGTGTGACTCAAGTTTGTGGTTAGTGATTCATAGAACTTGAATTAGGAATTTAGGAATCAAGTAATTTGATAAATGGCTTGTGGTTTCACAAGTCATTTTGCGACTAAACTAGATAGGACTAGCTAACCTAGCACAAACCCCACCCTAACCTAACATGGCCGGCCACCTAGCTGAACCTAGGGATTTTTTCCTATTTAATCCCTCCTAGTTTTTAGGGCTAGCCTCTTTTAAGGTTCTTTCAAAAGTTCTAAGGAAAGAGGTGAGTCCCATCATCCAAAAATTATTAAAAATCCATTTTAATTCCTTTTTCCCTCAAACCAATTTCATTAGGACCTAAATTTCATCCTCTTGCTGCTGGAGTAAATTGGTTGCAGGAAGAAATAATTTAGGGGAACTTGGTGGCTTGAGGAGTTTATTGCATTTGAGGACTTTTTTACCCATTGTGAATCAATAGGTATAACTCTCTATAACCCATTAAATTCCTGTTTAAATCCATTTTAGGAAGGCCCTAGCCCTACCCCTACTGTAGGATAGGCTAAACCTAGGGTTCGGATTCGTTTCGTGTCCGTATCGGACACGTACCAGTCATGTGTGTTAGGTGTTCGACCAAATGCCTCTGAGAGATCAACTTTGCTGTTTTTAATTTCTGTTTGAATAGGAATGTAGATCTTTGTGTGCTCATTAATTTTCATGAAGGGACCATGGTCGTTTTGTGTCTGTGTCGGGTGCAAATCGAGCTGGACACGCCTGTGTGCACTGGCTCGGGACTGTTCTTTTTCCCTGCTACTCGAGCATGATTGCTCACTGGACACGGCACTAAAGCATGAGATTTTCACTGGACACTTTGGGGCAGTGTCTGTCATGACACTCCCCAAGTGGCATGACCTATGGTGTCGTGTCGGACACGCACGGTTGAGTACACGGGTTTTTGCCTGTGTTAGTTCAGCGTATTTTTGGCTCTGATATGCCTGTACCAATCACGACACAGGACACGTTGACCCAAACCAGGGTGACACAGACCTAGGGGGACCCTAGGCAAACCACCCTGCAAAGGGACTCGACCCAGTTCGTATCGTGTCGTGCACACGACACGCGTGCACACGTGCACGAGGAATGGCTCTCTGTGTTGTCATGTAAATAGTGTTCTGATTGATTAAATCTTTTTAGATGTTTTTAAATGATGTTTAAATGGTTAACTAGTCTCTAAACCTTATGTTTAATCTCTGATATGTTAGGATTGTTAGGTTGTATGAGTTGTGGGCTCGAATTGGTTGGGACTGTGGAAATTTCTGATACATTGATACATCACTTAGTTTCTTCAACTGTTAATCCATTTTATCCTTTAATTCAATTGTTTTCCACTGTCTAATGAATCCTACAGAATTGTTAGCCTATGATTAGATGATTTACTTGTTGGAATATGTGTTGGATCCATGTAATTAGGATTTAACTATGAGTTGGGGCTCTCTTGATTAACTGATACTGTTAAACACTGTTCTCTGTTAACCCTTTCCTTCCAGTTTTCTAATTTGAATTTTAGCTGATGATTCTAACCTATATAATGGTGTTAATGACTGAGTTCTTAATTATAAACATGTTCCCTATGTGTATTCTGCTTTGGTTAAAGTTTTGGGTTGAATTGATGAGTAGAGAACTGTTTACATGGGTTAATATTATAGGGTAAGTGATGAACTGTCATTCCTTCTTTTACATAACATGCTGTCCCAAATTGATGAACCTGGGAGACTCCTTAATCCACTGTAAACTGAGAATGATTCCAGTTTGTGTAACCTGAGAATTTGGCCATGTTCCTATTTTTTTGTTGTGAGCATTCACCCTTATATGTTACACCACACATGTTCTCCTCATTTACTGTTATGTACCTGCCCACACACACACACTCCTCCTTCCACTGTCATTAAATTCCTGCACTTGGGTAGGCAAGTCATGTGTAACACCTGCACACACACATGATTCCTCCCTGTTTTCTATTTCCTGTACCGATATTCACATTGATTCTTCTTCACTGTTTCTTCAATATATATTACACTATTTTTGGACTGTTGATTGTTCCTTACAGTTTGTTGTTAACTGATCTTGGGACTGATGGTTAAGTCCAGTTTTACACTATAGCACAACATTCTCCACTGCACTATGAATTCTTGCCACTCTTCACTGCCTTGTAGATTCCTGCACACACAATGCACATACACATTACACTTGACACTATTTTCCTGTGTGCCACACTACACACATTCTCTCTATATACACATGTTAAGCACCCTTAGATAGGAATGCCTATTTGTGGTATAAAATACTTTATGTGCAACATGTAGACATGTATAATTGTGTGGTGTATGCCTATATATATATACATATAGTATTTAGCCGAGAGTGCATAGTGTTAATAAAATAATTGTATCTATATATATAGTGTTGTATATGCATAGGTGTATGAGTACTTGAAATGTTGTGTGTAGTCTAGTATAGCCTTGTTAGAGTCTAGTATGACTTGTTAGACCTAGTTAGTTGAGTTTAGCCTAGTCTAGACAAGGTTGACCTAGTTTGACTTCTAGGGTTGACCAGAGTTGACCAAGAGTTGACTTTGGCCTAGATTGACTTAGAATCATGTAGAATGCATAGTAGGACTCCATTTCACTTTTCTGGACTTGTTGTGACTTGTGCTGTTCTGATTAGGAGCCAGACACTCCTCCTTGGACAGTACGATTTATATCCGACACTCAGATGCAGGCGAGTACATTCTCTGATCATTTCATATCCTGCTTAGAATTATTTCCTGCAGTAGATTACTTTACTTGTACTGTCACGATGGTCACACAGATTGGTAGTATATGGATCCCTTCTTGAGATGTTATCCTTAGGGAGCATCGGGTACTACATGTTCTGTGCGTTTCACTTACATGGCGTATCACTATGCTTCATTGGTTCCTTGATCACTTACGGCATATACTCTTATGATCGTAGAGTCTTCCTGGAATCCTTATCCCATTTATGGGACTACTATGTATCACCTTCGGGGTCTATCACCTTCGGGGTTCATCACCTTCGAGGACTATCACCTTCAGGGTCTGTTACATAGCATCATATAACATAACCTGGCTGGATCCTTGTGTATTGATTGGGGGTACGGGGGAGTATAAATGGACATGTGAATAATACACCAGTAGTGTAGCATCAGAATTATTCCATAGTGTAGCATCAGAATCATTCCAGGCCATTTACATGTTCATATTGTACTCTGATTCACTAGTCACTGCTAGTTCTCTATGTATAGTAGATATTTCTATTACAGTTCTCTCTCTATTTACATACTGCACTTCTTTCAGTACTTGTATCTTACTTTATTGCATGATTATATTTTCTAACCAGCTATGAATTGTTGAGATGTACTATGCTCGCTCCTGTCCTGACTGGACCTGTTGAAATATTACAGGGGACGAGGAGGAGGCCTACCTGGACACTTACTATGGGGCAGCCCTTGATGACACCTGTGAGCTGGACCCTCAGGAGGATCCAGCAGTAGCTGAGGACCTTCCCCCGACTGCCTAGACTAGATAGTTAGGCTATTACCTTTATGTAGTTGGATCTTGTTCTAGTTAGACTCTTTATTCAGAGATCAGTTTGTATATATTCTTTTATCTGAGACCTTGTACTGCTGGGATTATCTTAGACTGCTGTTATCTATTTTATTTCCTTGAGTTCTATTTCATATCGTGCTATCTCTTTCTTAGTTGTGATTGAGTTGTTATTGCTATGTCACCCCCATTCGGGGAGTATAAACTGTTTAGATATATACATTGCTAGATGTTGTGACCTAGGACAACGTTCTACCGCCGACACTGCGGCGTAGGCTGGACGTATTCACGTCTCGTGCCCTTACTCTAGGGTACGGGTCGTGACACGTTTTTAGTAGTGGCCTATGCAGGTCTAGACTAGAAGTGTAGTGGTACTCGAACTAGAGTATCACTGCAGCCTGCTATAGGATATAGGACATTAATTTTAAGATACTCAATCACTTTAGGAAAATTCCTTTTATTGCCATCTAAATCCTTTTTGTCAGCTGATCCTTTGAATTATAATTGTCCGCCTTTGTTATTTTGCTTCTTTCTCAGAAATTGATACTCTTGTTTGTCTATCTTCAGGATGGTAGAGACTCGATCGCAGCGTGCCGTCCATAAGGATGCTATAGAGGGGACTGCTACCTCTCAGCCAGCACGGCGAGGCCAGGGGACTGCAGCTCTTGTCACCTCAGCTCGTGTTGAGACCTCGGCAGCCACAGCAGGGGGTATGCATCCACCGACTGGGAGGCAGGACCCGGTCTTTCCAGAGGATCCTTTCCAGCCACCACCGCCTCCAGGACATGTGGACGCAGCTCAGATGTTCGCATACTTCCAACAGTTCATGGACCGACAGCAGGCTCGGCGGGACAGAGGCATGGAGTTGGCCGTCACGACAGCTGCAGCTCGACCAGTGGTGCAGCAGCAGAGGATACCAGGGATCGAGCAGTTTCAGAAGATGAGCCCCAAGGACTTTATGGGGACAGAGGGGATCCTGTATGCCGACGAGTGGATCGAGCATATGGAGGAGATCTTCCGCTTGGCCAGGATTCCAGCAGACCTTCAGATCGAGGCCGCAGCTAGCCGGATGCGAGATCTTGCTCGCACCTGGTATCAGTCGGACCCCAGAATGGGGGTACCAGGGCAGACTTGGGAGCAGTTCAGGGGCTTCTTTAAGAAGAAGTTCTTCCCAGATTCAGCAGTCAGAGCCTTGGAGACACAGTTTGAGAGCTTAGTCCAGGGGAGCCTCTCAGTTGAGGAGTATGCAGGAGAGTTTGGCCGTCTCGACAGGTTTGTTGAGGGGTTGAGCGAGACGGCGAAGGCCCAGAGGTTCTGGAAGGGTCTAGTCAAGAAGGTCAAGTCCCTGACCAAGGGGAACAGAGATGCTACGTTTGAGGAGATCTTGACGGGAGCCCTGTTAGCTGAGGATGATCTTGAGCTTAGGCTCAAGAGAGGGAGAGACCCAGTTGGAGGCAGTAGCAGCGGGGGCCAGGCCAAGAGGCCCCACTTTCAGTTTCAGCAGCCGAGGCAGTTCCAGCCTCAGCCGATCCAGCAGAGGCCAGCTCAGCACCAGCAGCAGCCGAGGCAGCACCAGCAGGGCCAGAGGCAGGTTACCACTTGTGGTTACTGTAGGAGGACTGGACATGCTGCCAGTGAGTGCAGGAAGAGGCTGGGCCTGTGTCTAGTGTGTGGCTCAGCAAATCACCAGATGAGGGAGTGCCGTATGGGACGAGCAGCTCCGGGAGGTGGAGCCAGAGCTCCAGAGGGCCAGCAGCGGGGACCAGCCCTGCCGACGCAGCAGCAGAGGTTTGTCCAGCACCAGCAGCAGGCCAGGGGAGGCCAGCAGAGGCGAGCTTTTGCCATGGCAGCTGGAGATGCAGAGGTGACTGGAGAGCTGATTGCAGGTTTGATTCTTCTTGACTCCAGTCCAGCATTTGCATTATTTGATTCCGGTGCATCGTATAGCTTCATTTCAGTATCTTTTGTGATTAGACACGGTATCATAGCTGAATCGTTGCCTAGGACTTACAAGACCACGACCGGGGGTGGTATTATCCTTGTGAGTGATGTTTGTAAGGGTCGGAGAGTAGTTTTGGGAGGCCGTGAGTTGGAGGTGAGCCTGCTCGTAATACCATTGCCGAACTACGATATAGTACTAGGCATGGATTGGTTGAGCAGGCACCACACTAGCATTGATTGCAGAGGGGGTAGAGTTCGGTTTAGAGCGCCGGGGGAGCCAGAGTTCGAGTACTCCAGACGTCAGGCAGAGCAGAGCAGCGGAGTCTTCTGTGGAGTCTCGGTCGAGGAGCAGATGATTCTACACCCCTTGATAGCAGAGTACATAGATGTTTTCCCGGAGGAGTTGTCGAGACTGCCACCGGACAAGGACATAGAGTTCTCGATAGACTTGGTTCCAGGAGAGGAGCCTATCTCTCAGCATGTCTATCGGGTGAACAACAGCGAGCTGGTGGAGCTGAAGAAGCAAGTGGATGAGCTACAGGACAAGGGCTTCATCCGCTCGAGTTCGTCGCCATGGGGTACACCAGTGTTGTTCGTGCCGAAGAAGGATGGGTCAGTACGCATGTGTATTGACTATAGGGCACTCAACAACCTCACGATCAAGAACAGATACCCACTGCCGCGGATCGACGATCTGTTTGACCAGTTGAGCAGAGCTCGGGTATTTTCCAAGATTGATCTGAGGTCGGGATATCACCAGGTGAAGGTGAAGGGGAAGGATATTCCCAAGACCGCTTTCAGGACGCGGTATGGACAGTTCAAGTTTTTGGTTATGCTATTTGGGCTAACCAATGCACCCGCAGTGTTTATGAACCTTATGAACAAAGTATTCCATCAGTATCTGGATCAGTTTGTAGTAGTATTTATTGATGATATCTTGATATATTCCAAGACTGAGGAGGAGCACGTGGAGCATTTGAGGATAGTGCTGGAGATTCTCAGGAAGGAGCAGCTTTACGGGAAGCTCTCCAAGTGTGAGTTCTTCTTGGACCGGGTGGACTTCTTGGGGCATGTGGTGACTGGAGATGGTATCTCAGTTGACCCCAAGAAGATTGTGACAGTCGAGGCGTAGGCAGCGCCGACTTCAGTTGCAGAGATCAGGAGCTTCCTGGGGCTGGCAGGATATTACCGGAGATTTGTGCAGGATTTCTCTCGGGTTGCAGAGCCGTTGACACGGTTGACCCGGAAGGATACTGAGTATGTTTGGTCAGAGGAGTGTCAGGCAGCTTTTGATGAGTTGAAGAAGCGGCTGACGACAGCTCCGATTCTGACGTTGCCTTCAGGATCCGGTGGATTCACTATTTATAGTGATGCTTCAGGGAAGGGGCTGGGTTGTGTGTTGCAGCAGCACAGGAAGGTGATTGCCTATGCTTCCAGGTAGTTATGTCCCCACGAGAAGAACTACCCTACCCACGACCTGGAGCTGGCAGCAGTAATTTTTGCTTTGAAGCTGTGGAAGCATTATCTGTATGGTGAGAGGGTGGAGATCTTCACAGATCACAAGAGCCTTAAGTATGTGTTCACTCAGAAGGAGTTGAACATGAGACAGCGCAGATAGCTGGAGTTGATGAAGGATTTTGACATCCTACTTCAGTACCACCCAGGGAAGGCCAACGTGGTTGCCGATGCCTTGAGCAGGTATCCGACAGCCATGAAATTGACCATGGATCGGCATTTGCTTGCCGACTTGGAGAGCCTTGGGATCGAGGTGATCATGTCGGGAGTACAGATGCAGCTATGGGGGATACAGATTCAGTCAGACTTGGTGGACAGGATCAAGGCGGCCCAGTTTCAAGATGTGGCTTTTCAGAGTATCAGAGAGCAGATCAGTATAGGAGTGGGGGATCCTGAGTTCTCACTTGCAGAGGATGGTGCCCTGAGGCACGGTGCCAGGTTATGTGTGCCTAGCGGGGAGCTCAGAGAGCAGATTATGCAGGAGGCCCACAGATCTCAGTACTCTATACACCCGGGTGCCAACAAGATGTACCGAGATTTACGGGAGCATGTATGGTGGTCAGGAATAAAGCGGGAGGTATCCCACTTCGTAGCTAGGTGCTTGGTCCGTCAGCAGGTCAAGGCAGAGAGACAGAGGCCCGGTGGATTGTTGCAGCCGCTGTCCATTCCTGAGTGGAAATAGGAGCATATCACGATGGACTTCGTTTCAGGATTGCCGCGTACTCCAGGAGGGAAAGACGCGATTTGGGTCATCGTGGATAGGTTGACCAAATCGGCCCACTTCTTGCCATTCAAGGTGGGTACGTCTACAGAGAGGCTGGAGGAGATGTATATGCGGCAGATAGTCAGGATCCACGGAGTTTCGGTCAGCATCATCTCAGATCGGGATAGCCGTTTTACTTTTCATTTTTGGAGGAGTCTGCAGACCAGCTTGGGCACTCAGCTCAAGTTTAGTACTGCATACCACCCCCAGACGGACGGACAGTCGGAGCAGACTATTCAGACCCTTGAGGATATGCTACGGACGTACGTCTTGGACTTTGGAGGCTCCTGGGAGGATCATCTTCATTTGGTGGAGTTTGCCTATAGCAATAGTTTCCAAGCCAGCATCGAGATGTCACCTTTCGAGGCTCTGTACGGGCGTAGGTGCCGTACACCCCTATCCTGGGATGATGTTGGTGAGCGAGCTTTGCTGGGGCCAGAGATGATTGTGGATGCGGCCGAAAAGGTGAAGCTTATCAGGGACAGATTTTGTGTGGCGCAGGACAGACATCGGCACTGGGCCGATAGCCACCGAAGGCCCTTGGAGTTTTAGGTACAGATTAGAGTAGGATTAGATTTAGGTTGTTTGTTTGTAATTTTTGATCATGTTTGTTTATTATATTAATTGAGACCTTGCTTGTGTTTAGGTCGGAGACCAGGTTTTCTTGAGGATATCTCCGACTCGTGGTACGATACGTTTTGGTGGAGGCGGAAAGCTTAGCCCGCGCTTCATCGGCCCTTTCGTTATCAGCGGATGAGTCGGTGACGTGGCTTACAGGCTAGACTTGCCGCCTGCACTTGTGGGGGTCCACAACGTATTTTATGTATCACAGTTGAGACGGTACGTGGCTGACCCTAGCCATGTGCTCGATCATTCGGAGATTGAGGTGGGGCCTTCTCTCAGCTATCCAGAGCAGCCAGTAGAGATTCTGGATCGACGGAAGAAGGTCCTGAGGAACCAGGTGATACCCTTGGTACGCGTCGCATGGAGGCATCATTCTCCAGGAGAGTCTACCTGGGATCGGAAGGATGAGATGTGCGAGCGGTACCCTTATCTATTTGGACCTTGAGGTATACTTTCTATCCTTCTCATCAGTTGCGTTTCGCCTTTCAATTTTGAGGACGAAATTCTTTTAAGGAGGGTAGATTTGTCACTACCACATTTCTAATTTGAGGGTAAATTTGTCTTTTTTGGGGTAATTTAAAATTATTGGTATTAATTAGAATTTATGGGAATTTTTAGGATTTATTTTGGATTTATTTGGACTAGTTTGATTTTTGACTAGTTTTGACTCATGTAGACCAACCTAGGAACTAACCCTAGTTAGTTGGGCTTGGTTAGGTCAAGTGACCCTAGTCTAACCTAGTGTGACTCAAGTTAGTGGTTAGTGATTCATAGAACTTGAATTAGGAATTTAGGAATCAAGTAATTTGATAAATGGCTTGTGGTTTCACAAGTCATTTTGCGACTAAACTAGATAGGACTAGCTAACCTAGCACAAGCCCCACCCTAACCTAACATGGCCGGCCACCTAGCTGAACCTAGGGATTTCCCCCTATTTAATCCCTCCTAGTTTTTAGGGCTAGCCTTTTTTAAGGTTCTTTCAAAAGTTCTAAGAAAAGAGGTGAGTCCCATCTTCCAAAAATCATTAAAAATCCATTTTAATTCCTTTTTCCCTCAAACCAATTTCATTAGGACCTAAATTTCATCCTCTTGCTGCTGGAGTAAATTGGTTGCAGGAAGAAACAATTTGGGGGAACTTGGTGGCTTGAGGAGTTCATTTCATTTGAGGACATTTTCACCCATTGTGAATCAATAGGTATAACTCTCTATAACCCATTAAATTCCTATTTAAATCCATTTTAGGAAGGCCCTAGCCCTACCCCTACTGTAGAATAGACTAAACCTAGGGTTCGGATTCGTTTTGTGTCCGTATCGGACACGTACCAGTCATGTGTGTTAGGTGTTCGACCAAATGCCTCTAAGAGATCAACTTTGCTGTTTTTAATTTCTATTTGAATAGGAATGTAGATCTTTGTGTGCTTATTGATTTTCATGAAGGGACCATGGTCGTTTTGTGTCTGTGTCGGGTGCAAATTGAGCTGGACACGCCTGTGTGCACTGGCTCGGGACTGTTCTTTTCCCCTGCTACTCGAGCATGATTACTCACTGGACACGGCACTAAAGCACGAGATTTTCACTGGACACTTCGGGGCAGTGTCTGTCATGACACTCCCCAAGTGGCATGACCTATGGTGTCGTGTCGGACACGCACGGTTGAGTACACGAGTTTTTGCCTGTGTTAGTTCAGCGTGTTTTTGGCTCTGATACGCCTGTACCAATCATGACACAGGACACATTGACCCAAACCAGGGTGACACAGACCTAGGGGGACCCTAGGCAAACTACCCTGCAAAGGGACTCGACCCAGTTCGTGTCGTGTTGTGCACACGACACGCGTGCACACGTGCACGAGGAATGGCTCTCTGTGTTGTCCTGTAAATAGTGTTCTGATTGATTAAATCTTTTTAGATGTTTTTAAATGATGTTTAAATGGTTAACTAGTCTCTAAACCTTATGTTTAATCTCTGATATGTTAGGATTGTTAGGTTGTATGAGTTGTGGGCTCAAATTGGTTGGGACTGTGGAAATTTCTGATACATTGATACATCACTTAGTTTCTTCAACTGTTAATCCATTTTATCCTTTAATTCAATTGTTTTCCACTGTCTAATGAATCCCACAGAATTGTTAGCCTATGATTAGATGATTTACTTGTTGGAATATGTGTTGGATCCATGTAATTAGGATTTAACTATGAGTTGGGGCTCTCATGATTAACTGATACTGTTAAACACTGTTCTCTGTTAACCCTTTCCTTCCAGTTTTCTAATTTGAATTTTAGCTGATGATTCTAACCTATATAATGGTGTTAATGACTGAGTTCTTAATTATAAACATGTTCCCTATGTGTATTCTGCTTTGGTTAAAGTTTTGGGTTGAATTGATGAGTAGAGAACTGTTTACATGGGTTAATATTATAGGGTAAGTGATGAACTGTCATTCCTTCTTTTACATAACATGCTGTCCCAAATTGATGAACCTGGGAGACTCCTTAATCCACTATAAACTGAGAATGATTCCAGTTTGTGTAACCTGAGAATTTGGCCATGTTCCTTTTTTTTGTTGTGAGCATTCACCCTTACATGTTACACCACACATGTTCTCCTCATTCACTGTTATGTACCTGCCCACACACACACACTCCTCCTTCCACTGTCATTAAATTCCTGCACTTGGGTAGGCAAGTCATGTGTAACACCTGCACACAGACATGATTCCTCTCTGTTTTCTATTTCCTGTACAGATATTCACATTGATTCTTCTTCACTGTTTCTTCAATATATATTATACTGTTTTTGGATTGTTGATTGTTCCTTACAGTTTGTTGTTAACTGATATTGGGACTGATGGTTAAGTCCAGTTTTACACTATAGCACAGCATTCTCCACTGCACTATGAATTCCTGCCACTCTTCACTGCCTTGTAGATTCCTGCACACACAATGCACATATACATTACACTTGACACTATTTTCCTGTGTGCCACACTACACACATTCTCTCTATATGCACATGTTAAGCACCCTTAGATAGGAATGCCTATTTATGGTGTAAAACACTTTATGTGCAACATGTAGACATGTATAATTGTGTGGTGTATGCCTATATACATATAGTATTTAGCCTAGAATGCACAGTGTTAATAAAATAATTGTATCTATATATATAGTGTTGTATATGCATAGGTGTATGAGTACTTGAAATGTTGTGTGTAGTCTAGTATAGCCTTGTTAGAGTCTAGCATGACTTGTTAGACCTAGTTAGTTGAGTTTAGCCTAGTCTAGACAAGGTTGACCTAGTTTGACTTCTAGGGTTGACCAGAGTTGACCAAGAGTTGACTTTGGCCTAGATTGACTTAGAATCATATAGAATGCATAGTAGGACTCCATTTCACTTTTTTGGACTTGTTGTGACTTGTGCTGTTCTGATTAGGAGCCAGACACCCCTCCTTGGACAGTACGATTCATATCGGACACTCAGATACAGGCGAGTACATTCTCTGATCATTTTATATCCTGCTTAGAATTATTTCCTGCAGTAGATTACTTGACTTGTACTGTCACGATGGTCACACGGATTGGTACTATATGGATCCCTTCTTGAGATGTTATCCTTAGGGAGCATCGGGTACTACATGTTCTGTGTGTTTCACTTACATGGCGTATCACTATGCTTCATTGGTTCCTTGATCACTTACGACATATACTCTTATGATCGTAGAGTCTTCCTGGAATCCTTATCCCATTTATGGGACTACTATGTATCACCTTCGGGGTCTATCACCTTCGGGGTTCATCACCTTCGGGGTCTATCACCTTCGGGGTCTGTTACATAGCATCATATAACATAACCTGGCTGGATCCTTGTGTATTGATTGGGGGTACGGGGGAGTATAAATGGACATATGAATAATACACCAGTAGTGTAGCATCAGAATCATTCCATAGTGTAGCATCAGAATCATCCCAGGCCATTTACATGTTCATATTGTACTCTGATTCACTAGTCACCGGTAGTTCTCTATGTATAGTAGATATTTCTATTACAGTTCTCTCTCTGTTTATATACTGCACTTCTTTCAGTACTTGTATCTTACTTTATTACATGATTATATTTTCTAACCTGCTATGAATTGTTGAGATGTACTGTGCTCGCTCCTGTCCTGACTGGACCTGTTAAAATATTACAGAGGACGAGGAGGAGGCCTGCCTGGACACTTACTACGGGGCAGCCCTTGATGACACCTGTGAGCTGGACCCTCAGGAGGATCCAGCAGTAGCTGAGGACCTTCCTCCGACTGCCTAGACTAGATAGTTAGGCTATTACCTTTATGTAGTTGGATCTTGTTCTAGTTAGACTCTTTATTCAGAGATCAGTTTGTATATATTCTTTTGTCTGAGACCTTGTACTGCTGGGATTATCTTAGACTGCTGTTATCTATTTCATTTCCTTGAGTTTTATTTCATATCGTGTTATCTCTTCCTTAGTTGTGATTGAGTTGTTATTGCTATGTCACCCCCATTCGGGGAGTATAAACTGTTTAAATATATACATTGCAAGATGTTGTGACCTAGGACAGCGTTCTACCGCAGACACTGCGGCGTAGGCTGGGCGTATTCACGTCTCGTGCCCTTACTCTAGGGTGCAGGTCGTGACAGTAACCCCAACGACCGGGGTATTACAAGGTACCCAATTGAGGATGAAAGCACCAGCAATGACACAAGCTGGGGGTTATCAGACTCCTCTTGTCCACGATAACCCTCGTTCGAAGATGAGGGTATCTACCAAGGAACTGACACCGACGTAGTTGGGGGTAGCCAGTACGAGGCATTAGAAGAAGAAGCTCTTCTCCAGAAAAGCGGGTTCGAAAGTGAAGCATCGACCGACCCATCCACTTCTACCCATGTCATGCCCGTCTACATGGCAGGGGGTGGCGACGAAGAAGAAGTAAATATTTTAGCTCCGGATATCGTACAACGTATGGACACCCTAGAGGACGGCCTCAAGACCCTCTCCACCACTATGCAATCCTTGCCCCAAGTAGTGTTTGAGATCTGGAATACTCTAGCTTCTCAACCTTCGACGAGGGCACCTGTATTTACTAGTCCTGATCCCGGGGCCAATGGATAATCGAGTATACCCCCTCAACGGTATCTTCATGAACAGATCATCATACTGTACTTCGAACGTCAACTCCTTCAGGTGCTGAGCTTCACACTATACCTTTCTTACCTTCTTCTAGCTCTACAAAAGAGTTAGTTGAGATGGTCAAAGAGTTGCGCGATCTCTTTGAAGCGTGAAATAAGCAGAAGAAATGTCAGAAGCTAGGGATTCTGCAACCCTACCCTCCTGAATGGAACAAGGTGGTTTATCCTTCCAAATATAAACCACAAACATTAACGCCATACGATAGAAAGGATTCCTTCTGCCGATTCTTGACCTACTTTCTATTTCGACAGGGCATCTCCCAAAAGAAGATGCCCTACTTACAAGCTTGTTCGTTGGGGCATTGAAGGGAGTTGCTTACGACTGGTACTGCAGTCTCCCTGACAACTGTATATCTTCCTTCAACGACTTGATGCATCTCTTCCTCGACCGATTCTATGACGGTGGAAAAGACATGACTATGTCATCACTAATAGAAGTGGTCCAGAAGGAGAAAGAGACTGTTCGAGCTTTCATCGAACGCCTTCGTCAGGCATGCTTAAGGCTACCTACTGGCATCCCAGAACAAGTGTTGATCGACTCCTGCAGCATGAATATGATGCCTGCAATCCAGCTTTGGCTCGACTCTGCCCAGCCTCCAGATTGGAGTTTACTGATCATCGGGGCCGAAGCTGTCGAAAAAAAGGTGCACGATGCCCGACTTCTAGGGGTCAATTTCCCTACATTTGATGACAAGGGGAAGCGTGCCGCTAACAACAATAATGGACGTGAACCCAAGGAAAAGCAAGTATTGATGGTGAATGCCTCAAAAAGCACACAAAGAGCCGCTCAGAAACCACCGCCCGCACCAAGACCGAAGGAGGTTTACTCCTTCAATGATGAAGAAACCTTGAAACTCTTCGAGATGCTAAAACAGAACGACAAAATCAAGTTGCCTAATCCGAAGCATCTTGACGAGGTTGACAGGGTAGGCGACCAGAGATACTGTCACTACCATCGGTTCGTCGGCCATCCAACTCGAGACTGCTATATCCTGAAGAATTACATACAGCGCATGGTCAATGCGAACTGTAACCCTGCTATCCCTGATTTTATGAATTTTGGGCATTTTGGAATTATAGAATTTTTAGAGAAATAATTTTATTTTTGCAAGTATTAATTCTTTTATAAGTTTTATCTTTAATTTTATTAATTATTAGGGTTTTGGGGAAAAGCTCTAGCAACTATAGTTGGAGTGCTCTCCAAGATTCTAACTAATTCCTAACAAACTTGTAACAAACTCTCATATTCTCTAAAAACTCCACTAATTAATTTTTCTAACAATTTGTAATAAAGGAAAGTGTTGGGGTCTTTTTAGTAAAATTCTAATTTTTTTTGATTCTTTTTAAACTAACTCTCTCTCTCTCCTCTCTCTCTCTCTCTCTCTCTCTTCTCATATTGTTGGAATATGGGGGAGCAAAGCTGAGCTCTCTGCTCGAGCTCTTCCCCTTTCCCAAATCCCCTAACCCTAAGCCTCGATTTCGGTGAAGCAGCTCTCTTCCCAGCGGTCGACGCATTTCCGGCGAGGTAGCTCCCTTTCCAGCGGGCGACACATTTCCGACGAGGTAGCTCCTTTTCCAGTGGCGACCTCTCTACAACAGTGGGGTCTCTTCCAGAGCTGGCGGCTAGGCGATCCCGACAGCGGACAATGCGTATCGAGTGACGCACAGCATTCTCCTCGACGACACATGGCTAGATCTTCGACGGCGCGGTCCTTCTTCGAGCAATCGGGCTGGTTCTTCCTCGACGTCTCCGGTGGTTCATCAACGGACCTCCGATTCTGCTGTCCAGTTCGATTCCCTCAGCGTAGATCGACGAGTTCTTCCTCGATTGATCATTCAACTCCCGGTGAGTCTCGATCTATGTTTATGTTGTTCTAAGAATTGAGATCGATCACTCCACTCATCAATTGTTTTGTTTCTTTGCAATGGAATTGATCCGACCGATTGGATCTGACCGGTTGTTGCTCTGCCAAGTATCGAGCACCAGGGCTGTAGCCGTATCCGACACGTTAGGGTCGTATTTCCACTTTGGGATCTGATCTCTATTACTCAGGTAACGTCCTACTCCTCCTAGCGTCGAGAACATTTTGTCTGTCTTGTATTTGGTTTTGACGAAAGGACTGGTGTGTGCCGGTGTCGGGGTCGCATGTAGGAGATTGATCTAGGAATGGAGCTAGACTGGCATTGATTTCGAATAAGCATTCAGTTTGAATGGTTGTTAACTCTTGATTTTGTACTTGGCCGGGTTGTATGGCTCAGGAAGAACGTTAGTAGTGTCCAGCAGAGTTATGGACAGCAGCGTTGTGTCTGACACTAGGTGTGGTGTGCAGGAGACTGGTGGTGAGAATGAAGGATTGATTGGAACTCAGTACAGATTGGATCGGGTTCCTCTACTGGGCTTGGGTGCATGTATATGTTCTGTCAAGTTGAGTCTATGTATATGTAAGTTTTGGTTAAGGTCTGTGTATTAATTTGTTGTGTTTGGGTGAAGGGAAGTAGCAGTTAGCTTGGTTTTGTAATTTAAACTAATATAACTTAAGTGTGTTTTGGAAGCTGCTTTGTATTATTTCATTCATATGTGGGTTGTTAGTATTTAAGAAGTGGGAATTATTTTTGGGACTATATTTTGGGCCAAGTCAGGGAGTTGGTTTGGGTCTGTGGCCTGTGAGTATAGCAAGGTTGGGTTTTCTCCTGGGTTGGTGTTTGATTCTTTGTTTTCAAAATAAGAAAGGGAGTAGAAGTAGAATGTTGAGTCGGGCCCTATTGTATTATGTGTCACAATTTATGTTTAAATTATTTATGTCATTATTTTTTTTGTATTAAATCACTTTTTAATTAATAACTAGTTATATTCAGTAAAGAGGAAATTGGAAGGATTTGTTACGTATATATTGTTCTTGCCAATTTGATTAATGAATATCCTATCTATCTAGCACTTCTAAATAAATAGTATAACCTAGGCTATATTGTATACTTTGTAAGAAACCTTCTTCTTATCTAGTAATGTCAGAGAATTGCTAGTAAATGTTTTCTATCTAGCATAATAGTTGATTGGCGTATATCATATTAGTATCATCTATCTAGACTCTAATATTTATCTAAACTGCAGCATATTATTTTCTCACTAATTATATGTATATAAGATTTGGATATAGATGTATAACTAGCTAGGGTTGAGGGCTAGCAAGTTATGGTTAGAAAAATAGTTAGTTAGCTAAATGTCTTTATTTTAGAAAATTAACCAACTTGTATTCAATCAGGTGGACATGAAGATTATTATCTCCCCATTCTCGATCTCCAAAGCAAGGCAAGTACACTGACTCGAACCCTTTACTCTGTATTTCTGTCTTGCTTCATGTTCTCATATTGACACGTTGTACACACGATTGTTCATTGTTTATTGTTCACCATTCACCGTTCATTGTTCATAGTTTATTGTTCTTACTTGTACATTGGGTGGGGAAATACTACAGATATGTGACCAATCCTATTTTAGCTAGGGATTGACTAATAGCTTAGGTTTCACATCGTGTACGTGGGACTCTAAGCCGTACTATTATTCATGTAGTCTTGTTCATTATTTACCCAGCCGGTCGCATACTCTGATAGTTATTTCAAATGCATATCACACTGATAGTCTAGTTCATTGTTCAGGATCTGGTACTATAGTTTTATCGTTATTCATGTACCACAGATTCATATCCATGTTTTGTACCATAGTTCATATTGTGATTCTTTTTCATGCATTTCAGTTTACATTGTTTAGTGCTTCTTATCGGGGTTGTACTTTGCTCTTTTTCTGATAGGATACGTTGCAGGTATGCTTGAGGATGATGTTCCATCTTTATGGGCCAGAGCTCGAAGCCAGTATAGAATTATGCCTTAGGATAGATTTAGAATAGATCATTCTTAGATTTGTTTTAGGGAATTTTGTCATGTATTGTATTGAGGATTTCAGGATTGTATAATTTTATTCATGTTACCGGATTTGTCTCCGGATGATGTTGTATTGATTTGATAGATTGTGGAGATTTTTTCTGGGAATGTGTATAGTAGCTGTGTTGTTCTATATATATTTTATCTCGGAGTTTTTCTTAGAATTGTACAGCTTACTTCGTCGTGTCCATCGACGAAGGCTGGGCGTGTACGACTCGTGTCCGATTATTCGAGAGCGGGTCGTGAGATGTTTTTAGTGGGGGCCCATGAAGGTCCATCCTAATAGTACTTAGGCTATAGAGTGCTATTGGGGAACCTGCAAAACTAAGGAAAACTCATCGCAACATAGGATCCGTGGAAAACAGTTATGGGTATAGTTTTACTAAGTTTGTTTACGATCCTATAGTTAGGCCATATCTAACCAGTTTTCTAATTTTTTTAGAATGGTTCAGACACGCAACGCCAAGGATATTGATTTCCCTGCGCTCGAGGCTTCTAAGATTATCTATCTAACATATTTTACTATTATAAATATTTAATTTATAGTATTTGAGTTTTTATTAGATTTTCTCTTAATATCTAGAATTTCTAAAAAACTTCCTTGTTGCAATTCGAGTCATCTGTTTCTTATTTTAAGATTCGTTTATGTAATCTCCTTGTCCCGCTATTTGATTTCAGTAACTACTTGTTTTCTGAGAACAGATAACTTCACCTTCCATCATGATTAGGGTTTAGAATTCGTTTGAAATTTTATAAACTCCTTTGAAATTCCTATGGATAGAGTTGACAGAGTATTCGATGACCTACTATGGTGTGGTAGATGCGCACTGCACTCATTTATCTGGATTATGGAGACCGCGAGTTCATTGCAGTCAGTTGCACACTGGCGATGTAGGAGCTCTAAGTTAAAGTAATTTCAGGTATTCATAGGTTCTCGGATATTATTGAGGCTATGTCCTAGGTCATAAAAATTTTGATCTCTTGAATTGTTCCTATAACATGGATAAAATTGTTAAAAATATTCGACAATTTATTCGAGTCATTGAGCCAAAAGTTCACTGCAGTCAGATGTACACTACACTGGTTGGGCATGAACTCTAGGCAAATGTGATTTCGGATATGTATGATTTTCGAATACTATTGAGACTATATCCGTGTTATATACCATGTTGAACTCCTATCACCATTGACAATCTTGTCAGAAATTATCTTGATATCGGCCTATTTAAAATCTTAGTAGAGATTGTTTATAGATTTTTTCTTAAGTTATCTTGGAAATTTATTAGGACCTTGTTTCAACACATTTTATTCCAATCTCTTTCATGGTTTAATTTTAGTGTATTGCATGCATTTTGTTAATGACTCTATATTTTGATAGTTAAGTGTTTTCTTAGTTATAACATTTCTATAGTAGTTGTACTTTAGCACTTAAGAGGCTTAAATAATTTTGATCAATTTTGATAATCTTGTTTAAATGATTTGAATTTTAGTCGTATTTGCAATAGTTATGCTTCAACTATTTTTTTATGATATCATTTTGGTACTATATCTTGTCTAAATCATTTTTGATCATTTTAATTATACTAGTCGTACTTAAATTCGGACTATATGTTTAACCAATTTTAATCATTTTCAAATTTTTTTGTATTTTTGTACGTATCTTGCCACCTGAAATTTTGAGGACAAAATTTGTGTGGGGGGGGGGAGAGAGATTTGTAACCCCACTATCCCTGATTTTATGAATTTTGGGCATTTTGGTATTATAGAATTTCTAGATAAATAATTTTATTTTCGCAGGTATTAATTCTTTTATAAGTTTTATCTTTAATTTTTTTAATTATTAGGGTTTTGGGGAAAAGCTCTAGCAACTATAGTTGGAGTGCTCTCCAAGATTCTAACTAATTCCTAACAAACTTGTAGCAAACTCTCATATTCTCTAAAACTCCCCTAATTAATTTTTTCTAACAATTTGTAATAAAGGAAAGCGTTGGGGTCTTTTTAGTAAAATTCCAATTTTTTCTGATTCTTTTTAAACTAACTCTCTCTCTCTCTCTCTCTCTCTCTCTCTCTCTCTCTCTCTCTTCTCATTTTGTTGGAATATGGGGGAGCTGAGCTGAGCTCTCGGCTCGAGCTCTTCCCCTTTCCCAAATCCCCTAACCCTAAGTCTCTATTTTGGCGAGGCAGCTCCCTTTCCAGCGGGCGACGCATTTCTAGCGAGGCAGCTTGTCACGACCTGCACCCACTTTTCGGACGCGAGCTCGTGAGTAAGCCAGCTACGCATCAAACGGACTCCAGCCCGACTCGAATACGTAAACGTTGTCACGGCTAGGGTAAACTGCCATATCATGGCAAACAAATCTATATCTTAAATCCACAATTAGTATACGAAACATGAATAAACACTATGGGTCATGGTCGGCAGCCCACTAGCATATATGTCCGATAAGACTCAAAGAAAATAACAAGAGTCTCTAAAGTGAATCAATAAGCAGGATAACTCATGATAAGGAATGAAAAGCACGAAAGGATAACAATGTAAAATCACTGACTAATACCTGTATCATACATCGCAATCCTCAACCATCCCGCTCTGCTAACTAACTCCATGCAGTTGCTAAACCTGAAGAGATCATCAGGTCCTTAGAGGATATAGCAAGATACATATAAACATGCCTATCTAGCAGTTTAATCATGCATGATAATATATAAACAGGATATAACAAGGAACGACACTTAACATGGTAAGGGACTGCGACCAAACTGCAAACAAGTGACTAACGACAAGTGGCTAATGACTGGTGACTATGAACTGGAATACAAGAACAACTATACGTAACTGAACTGCTGAATGAATAAGTGAACACGAGATCAAGATAATACCAAACCCTCGTCCCGAGTGGACTCGCAGGTTTGAACTAATCACTAACCCTTGTCCCGAGTGTGGACTCTCTGGTTAGTATTAACCCTTGTCCCGAGTGTGGACTCTCTGGTTAGTTCACAACAAGGCACCCTCGTCCCGAGTGTGGACTCTCTGGTGCAAGTATAACATCCTCGTCCCGAGTGTGGACTCTCTGATGTAAACACCCTCGTCCCGAGTAGACTCTCTGGTGCAAGTCAAGTCAACACCCTCGTCCCGAGTGTGGACCCTCTGGTGCAAATAATCGACATCCTCGTCCCGAGTGTGGACTCACGGATGTAAATAGATTAAGGCAAACACCCTCGTCCCGAATGGACTCTCTGGTGCCAAGGAAACAATAACAAGGATTTAGCAGTTCAATTACACGTATTCGTTCTATGACACGAACCAGGAGGGACCCATATCGCACCATGAACCGTGCACGAAAACTATAAATCAATTCTAATGTTCTAGTTCTAAATTCATGGAATAGTGGCTAGTTGGGTTACTAATCTAATAATAATTAATTCTAGAATAATTTACTTAAAAACCTAATTTAACCTAATAATAATCTGAATATAATCTAAAAATTCAAGTTTGGCCATCAAAAGACGTGTTTCCAATTTTGGGAACCATGGCACGCAAATCGAGGTGTGCCATTGACTATTTAGTAAAACAATGTGAACGCTAGATTTTGAAAGTGAATCTTGGTATATTTCAGTGCCACGAGTGCGCTGGAATCAACCGTGCCACAAAATCACGCTTTGGTCAAAAGATATCGCCGTTATGGCTAATCGTGACCAAAACGGTGATCAACCGATCAATTCTGAGTTCAACAGAATAACTAAAATAGTAGATGAACGAATTAAATTCTGGAAAAAATATATGTCATATAGCTCTGTGTTAGATTTTCGAAACTTCAAACGGTTCATGATTTTGATTTCTGGTTCTCCCGGAATCTCGAAAACACCGAAACGTGTCAAGTTTCGAACAACCGACACTCTACAAATTTTTCAGAAATTTCAGAATAATATATACGAAAATAAATTACATATTCAGAAAGCTTACCTCGATACGAATCCAAAAAAAAATATGACGCACGAAAAGCACGTCGGAATTGGCGGAAATCGCTTCGGGAAGTCGAGATCTCCACTAGAACTCTCTCTCAAAAAGGCGGCTGAAATTTAATTAGGGTTTCGAATATAATAATATATATATAGAAGAGAGAGAGGCGGTTCAGCCTGGGCACCGACAGGTGGGCCCCCCCGGGTGAATTTCTGGGTAATTAATTATTTTAATTCATAAAATCATTTAAAAATTATTTTAAGTCCAAATAAATCAAAATAAATTGCTGAAAAATCCAGAAAAATTCTAGAAAATTCTAGAAAATATTTCTAAGTGTCTAGAATCTAAATAAAATATTTTAACACAAAATATTATCATGTGATCTCACAGTAAATTCCCAAAGCCTATAAAATATAATTTCTATAGGTTTTAATTATATAAAAATTCCCAAAAATTCTAAAATAAATCCAGAAAAATTCTAAAATATTCTTAAAAATATTTCTAACCTCCTAGAACCTAAATAAAAATAACTTGTCTCAAAATAGTCCCAAATGACCTTATAGTAATTCATGAAAGTCAATAAAATAAATATATCTTTAATAAAGAAATATCTAAAAATGTCTAAAAATCATAGGAAAATATAATATAGTTATAGCATGCTTATAATCCCTATCTAGAGATCATGTGACCACAAGATGGTCATACATCACCGGTGGGCTTAGTCACAACTTCTATGATCATAGAAAAAATAAATGTAAACTAATCAAATAAAAAATATATCACAAAATTTTGGGAAGAGGAGTTACAAATCTACCCACCTTAAAAATAATTTCGTCCGCGAAATTCTAATTCATAACTATCCCTTAAAATTCAATGTCTACTACTACCTTAATCTCCTCAAAATAATTTATATCATTCTCCTAGCCATTTGTAATTATGAAATCTCGAGGACTTCTACCCACCTTCGGTCATGCTACTCTCTCAAGGGTATATCATTAAAACTTTATAACCTTCCATCAAATTGCTAGAGTCATTATCCTTAGATATCTAAGACATATAGCATCTATATCCCCACATATCTATCAAATAGCCAAATATTCAAAATGAAGCAATATTATACTATAACTTAGGAATCTCTGATGAATTCTAGACAGCACAATCATTCGTCACCCCGAAATAGGAAGGGACGAGAATCAATGGTACGGAAGGTCAAAGGAGAATAATCGAGAACGAATACGAGGTTTCAAAGACGGTAGAAAAATTTTTAAAAGAATTTTTAAGGCAGAGTGGGTTGAGATTTCTAAGGTTTAGTTATCAGTACAGTTACGTAACCGATACGATATGCTCTAACCTGCATGGGCCACCAAAAAAACTTGTCACGACCCGCACCCGCTTTTCGGACGCGAGCTCGTGAGCAAGCTAGCTACGCATCAAACGGACTCCAGCCCGACTCGAATATGTAAACGCTGTCACGGCTAGGGTAAACTGCCATATCATGGCAAACAAATCTATATCTCAAATCCACAATTAGTGTACGAAACATGGATAAACACTATGGGTCGTGGTCTGCAGCCCACTAGCATATATGTCCGATAAGACTCAAAGAAAATAACAAGAGTCTCTAAAGTGAATCAATAAGCAGGATAACTCATGATAAGGAATGCAAAGCATGAAAGGATAACAACGTAAAATCACTGACTAATACCTGTATCATACTTCGCAATCCTTAACCATCCCGCTCTGCTAACTAACTCCATACAGTCTCTAAACCTGAAGAGATCATCAGGTCCTCAGAGGACATAACAAGATACATATAAACATGTCTATCTAGTAGTTTAATCATGCATGATAATATATAAACATGATATAACAAGGAACGCCACTTAACATGGCAAGGAACTGCGACCAAACTGCTAACATGTGACTAACGACAAGTGGCTACTAACTGGTGACTATAAACTGGAATACAAGAACAACTATACGTAACTGAACTGCTGAATCAACAAGCGAACACGAGATCAAGGTAATACCAAACCCTCGCCCCGAGTAGACTCGTAGGTTTGAACTAATCACTAACCCTCGTCCCGAGTGTGGACTCTCTGGTTAGTATTAACCCTCATCCTGAGTGTGGAATCTCTGTTTAGTTCACGACAAGGCACCTTCGTCCCGAGTGTGGACTCTCTGGTACAAGTATAACATCCTCGTCCCGAGTGTGTACTCTCTGATGTAAATACCCTCGTCTCGAGTGGACTCTCTGGTGCAAGTTAGGTCAACAACCTCGTCTCGAGTGTGGACTCTCTGGTGCAAATAATCGACATCCTCGTCCCGAGTGTGGACTCACGGATGTAAACAGATCAAGGCAAACACCCTCGTCCCGAGTGGACTCTCTGGTGCCAAGGAAACAATAACAAAGATTTAACAGTTCAATTCCACGTATTCATTCTATGACACGAACCAGTCGAGGTACAAGTAACGACATGGTACAACTCAGTCAAGACCCAGGTAAGGACAACTCTAATATGAACTCATAAGGTGAACAAGCCTGGCATATCTACACTATCAAGTCATGAAGATGATAAACAGGCAAGTTAAGGAACTAGTGAACATGGTATGAAGAACATATATAAATTAAGTCGACTAGAGAACTGATAATAACATATAAATCCATAGAACTAGAGTAACCAAATGATAACTAAATAATCACAAGAAAAACTATAAGCATGAAATTAAACTGTAGAGGGAGGCAAGGTATCTTGCCTGTGGTCCTAGCACAAACCATAGTCATAAGTCGAGGATGAGAGGATGCCGATCTAGGAGCTGTCAACCTATAACACATATCGCACCATGAACCGTGCACGAAAACTATAAATCAATTCTAATGTTCTAGTTCTAAATTCATGGAATAGTGGCTAGTTGGGTCACTAATCTAATAATAATTAATTCTAGAATAATTCACTTAAAAACCTAATTTAACCTAATAATAATCTGAATATAATCTAGACATGCAAGTTTGGCCATCAAAAGTCGTGTTTCTAATTTTGGGAACCATGACACGTAAATCGAGGTGTGCCATTAACTATTTAGTCAAATACCATGAACTCTAGATTTTGAAAGTGAACCTTGGTATATTTCAGCGCCACGAGTGCGCTAGAATCAATCGTGCCGCAAAATCATGCTTTGGTCAAAAGATATCGTCGTTATGGCTAATCGTAACCAAAACGGTGATCAACCGATCAATTCTGAGTTCAACAGAATAACTAAAATACTAGATTAATAAATTAATTTCTGGAAAACATGTATGTCGTAGAGCTCCGTGTTAGCTTTTCGAAACTTCAAACGGTTCATGATTTCAATTTCTGGTTCTTCCGGAATCTCGAAAATACCGAAACGTGTCAAGTTTCGGACAATCGACACTCTACGAATTTTTCAGAAATTTAGGAATAATATATATGAAAATAAATTACATATTCAGAAAGCTTAACTCGATACAAATCCAAATAAAAAAATGGCGGACGAAAAGCACGTTGGAGTTGGCAGAAATCGCTTCGGGAAGTCGAGATCTCTACTAGAACTCTCTCAAAAAGGCGGCTGAAATTTAATTAGGGTTTCGAATATAATAATATATATATAGGAGAGAGAGAGAGGCGGTTCAGCTTGGGCGCCGATAGGTGGGCCCCTCCTGGGTGAATTTCTGGGTAATTAATTATTTTAATTCAGAAAATCATTTAAAAATCATTTTAAGTCCAAATAAATCAAAATAAATTGCAAAAAATACCAGAAAAATTCTAAAAAATTCTAGAAAATATTTCTAAGTGTCTAGAATCTAAATAAAATATTTTAACACAAAATATCATCATGTGACCTCACAGTAAATTTCCAAAGCCTATAAAATATAATTTTTATAGGTTTTAATTATATGAAAATTCCTAAAAATTCTAAAATAAATCCAGAAAAATTCTAAAATATTTCGAACCTCCTAGAACCTAAATAAAAATAACTTGTCTCAAAATAGTCCCAAATGACCTTATAGTAATTCATGAAAGTCAATAAAATAAATATATCTTTAATAAATAAATATCTAAAAATGTCTAAAAATTATAGAAAAATATAATATAGCTATAGCATTCTTATAAACCCTATCTAGAGATCATGTGACCACAAGATGGTCATAAATCACCTGTGGGCTTAGTCACAACTCCTATGATCATAAAAATATTAAATGTAAACTAATCAAATAAAAAATATATCACAAAATTTCGGGAAGAGGAGTTACAAATCTACCCACTTAAAAATAATTTTGTCCTCAAAATTCTAATTTATAACTATCCTTTAAAATTCAAAGTCTACTACTACCTTAATCTCCTCAAAATAGTTTATATCCTTCTCCTAGCCATTTGTAATTATGAAACCTCGAGGACTTCTACCCACCTTTGGTCACGCTACTCCCTCAAGGGTATATCACTAAAACTTTATAACCTTCCATCAAGTTGCTAGAGTCATTATCCTTAGATATCTAAGACATATAGCATCTATATCCCCACATATCTATCAAACAACCAAATATTCAAAATGAAGCAATATTATACTATAACTTAGGAATCTCTGATGAATTCTAGACAGCACGATCATTCGTCACCCCGAAATAGGAAGGGACGAGAAGATCGAGTTAAGGGGTGAATCCTCGTCCACTGAAGATGAAGATGAAGTCGTGCAGATCAATTTAAAGGGTGCATCCTCGTCCAAACCCAACTTCATCAGCAAAAGCCTGGCAGGGGAGGATCAGGAATTCCTGATTCAACTGGTCAAAGAATATATCGACGTCTTCGCCTGGAGCTATGAAGTCATGTCGGGCCTAGACCCGCAGGTCGTAATGCACAAGCTCAACATCTTACCTAACGCCAAGCATGTTAAGAAGCAACAACGGTGCTTCCGTCCTAACATCATGGACGCCATTGATAAAAAAATCGATAAACTCTTAGATAGTGGGTTTATTCATGAGGAAAAACATCCAGATTAGATGGCTAACGTCGTTCCTGTCACTAAAAAGAATGGGAAGATCCGAGTTTACATCAACTTTCAGGACCTCAACTCCGCTTGCCCGAAAGACGAGTTTCCACTCCCGATCACCGACATAATGATGGACAATACATGTGTCTTTGAATGCATGTCCTTCATGGATGGATATTCAGGCTACAACCAGATCAAGATGTTCCCAGACGATGAGAAACATATGTCATTTAGGACTCCAAAGGGGGTTTACTGCTACACGGTGATGCCCTTCGGCTTGAAGAATGCATGTGCCACATACCAGCGAGCTATGAGCACCATCTTCCGGCAATACCTTCGTAACACAGTCGAATGCTACGTTGACGACATCGCTATCAAGAACCGGCTACGAAGTGATCACTTACAAGATCTGAGGGCAGTCTTCGATCTTATGCGGGCCCACCAGCTCAAGATGAACCCCGCCAAATCCTTCCTCGGGGTTTCCAGCGACAAATTCCTGGGCTTCATCATAACTGTAAAAGGCATCCATGTTGATCCCGAGAAGACCAAAGCCATCCTTAACATGGACCCTCCGAAGAACCTTAGAGAACTTCGAGGCCTACAAGGACGTCTCGTATACATCCGAAGGTCTATCGTAAACCTTTTCAAAAAATGCTAGCCCTTCACTATACTCATGAAGAAGGGAGTCTCCTACGTTTGGATAGAGGAATCTCAGACGGCATTTGACGACATCAAAACCTATCACAGAAGTACCCTAGTTATGGTGGCACCCATCACAGGCAAACCCTTTTTGCTCTACGTCCCCGCGATGGATTACTCTCTCAGTGCTCTATTAGACCAGAATAATGATGCAGGCTACGAGCAAGCTATTTACTACCTGAGTAGGACAATAATCGGGGCCGAACACCGGTACAACCCCGTTGAAAAAGAACGTCTAGCTCTGGTATTTGCCATCTAGAAGACTTGTCATTATGTCTCGGGGCAGACAATCCATGTCATTTTTCGAGACAATCCATTCAGAGTCCTCCTGACAAAGCCGGGAGCGCTAAATTCTCGATTAGCTACCTGGGTAATACTATTGACACCATATGATATGGTATTTGTCCCACAAAAAGTTGTTAAAGGTCAGGCACTGGCCGACTTCTTAGTTGTACATCCTATCCCGGAGTCATCCAAACTCTACGAAGACATTTCGGATGAGGTGCTAGAGTCTAACATTATCGAAGAAAATTTTGTCTAGCAGATGTTCTTCGATGGCGCTTCAAGAACAGGCCCCAAGAGTCAAATCATCGCAGGGGTGGGGGTAGTCTTGATTTCTCCGATAAGCTAGTCACCCAACGTGCCTATTTTCTATCAGAGCTATGCTCCAACAATGTGGCGGAGTACAACGCCCTCATCATGGGCCTCCAGTTAGAAAAATAGCTGGGGGTAGAATACTTTGAGTCTTATGGCGATTCAAAACTCATCGTCAACCAGGTCCGAGGACAATACGAAGTCTGCCACGGAGACCTGGTCCCCTATCATAAAGCAGCCTTGGACATCATCTCAACCTTCACGGTGTTCTTCATAGAACACATACCCTGGTTACAAAACCTCGAAGCTGATGCTCTGGATGGCCTCGCAGCCTCATTAGCGGCACCTATCGGCACTCAACGCTTTGTTACAGTAGCTGGTAGGGATTTGGCATGCTCCAGAAACAATCTTTGCATGTCTGTGAACCCTGTCATGCCTAAAAATATTGGTGTCAACGTCAGAGACTTGAGGTTCCCGTTCATCGACTTCGCAGTTTACTAAATTCTTCCAGACGACCCGAAAGAAGCAGTCTCTGCTAAAAGGTGCTCGCTCTGATTCTACTACAATACAGTTACGAAAATACTGTATCGACGCTCCTATGACGGGCTCCTCCTCCGATGTCTCTTAAATGAGGAAGCGGCCGAAGCCTTCCGGGAGGCTCATGACGGAACATACGGGGCTCATCAACCCGGTCCTAAGCTACAGGATCGACTTCGACGAATGGGCTATTACTGGCCAACTATGATGGCTGACGCTACTGAATATGCAAAGAAGTGTCGTACCTGTCAGCTCCATGCTGACGTCATCCATCGACCTTCGGAACTCCTACACCCTACAGTCGCTTCCTGGCCATTCAAAGCCTGGGGTATGGACATAGTAGGACCAATCACCCCTCCCTTATCCATAGGATATCACTTCATCCTGGCAATCACCGACTACTTATCTAAATGGGCGAAAGCAGTACTGCTGACAGAGATGAAGAGCTCTAAGGTGATCAGCTTTATCAAACATCACGTCATCTACCATTTTGGGGTACCCCGGAGGATCATACATGACAACGGCCCGTAATTTATCAGCCATGTGTTCAGCAAGTTCTATAACAGGAATCGCATTCAGAATGTGGTATCAACCACCTACAACCCGGCAGCAAACGGGTTGGCGAAGGGTTTCAATAAAACCATCGTCAAACAACTCAAAAAGGTCGTATCATCTAACAAATGCGATTGGGATGAGAAACTAGGCGAATGCCATTGGGCCTACCGTATAACGGTACAGACTCCAACTGGCAACACACCATTCTTCCTGGTCTATGGGAGCGAAGCAGTACTGCCTCTGGAAATCTAGATCCCCTCACTTCGAGTGGCTATCACGAACCAGCTGACGGAGGAAGATAACTAACATCGTCGTCTACAAGGGTTGGAAGCGCTGGACAAAAAATACCTCTTGGCTCAACAATGCATCGAGTTCTACCAAGCTTGTATTTCATAAGCTTTCAACAAGAAAGTCAAACAAAGGACTTTCCAAGTGGATGATCTCGTCTTGTCAGTCAAAAGACCGATAGTGATGCCTCACAAAACATCAAGGAAGTTCGAACCCAAATGGGAAGGTCCCTTCATCATAGAGACGGTGTACTCTAACGGCGCCTATCGACTTGCAAAACCAAATAGGGACTTGTTCATGATGCCAATCAATGGCAAGTTCCTAAAGAAGTATTATGCCTGAGATCCCTCAGCACGTACTTCCATCTCCTAGTAGGAGAATTCATCAACTCGACCATCGTGTTCATCCCTGGTAATCATATGCTTCTGGAACCCAGTTGTTCCACTGCATTCTCTCTAGTAGAAAATATTCATGTCCATATCACCTCTAAGTTGTTTCTCGACACCTCCACAAAGCTAAATCTTAAATTTTGTAAGATCATGCTAAATGCTATGTTTACCATGTCCACATTACCTCTGAGTAAACATCACATCTTATAACCCTCGCGTTGTTACACCACAATCATAGAACATCCACGTCTATATCACCTCTGAGTTGTTCTTTGTATCCTCATTCCTACTACGTCCACATCACCTCTAAGTAGGAAAACTCTAACATCAACTCAATATTTACCACGTCCATATCACCTCTAAGTAAATATACTGGTTTCCTCTCTTAACTTATTATCTGTACCTAGAAACCAAGATGCGCAAAAGATAATAGGTCCCCTAAAAATCACAAGTTTATGATAAAATTGAACAAACAATAGTTCTTTGTTTCTTCATCCGATAAAGTAAAGGACTACATCTTGCATAGAAAAGAAACTAAGAGACAACTACATCTCAAAACATCGAAGAACAAAGATATGAAATACTAAAAGAAAAGAAAATTGGTTTCAGCTTTATTTCCTGAGAGTGGCAGACGACGAAGCCCTACAACCAGGAATGATAGTTATGTTGAGGCATATACCATTCCCTCAGCCATCTCGCATATGAAGGCTCTATCTTATTAAGATCCTCGGCAGGAGCAGGAGGACCAGAACTACTAGTTCTGTTACTTTCCGGCACGGGCTCCTACTTAATGATAACTTCAACTTTTGGAGTTATCTCCTCCTTAACGGTCATCGGTTCTCCTTTGATGAAAGGGGACGGTATCTGCTCCTTGGTGACCACCTCTGCTTTTGGTATGGACGTTGCCGCACAAAAAAAAAGCATCAAAAAATTAGCAGTGCATAAGAAGTCTTGGCGCATCATCTGGACAATAGTCCATGCGCATCGACTGAATCCCACCATGGTGCATATACAGGACCGAAGTCCTTGCACGATAGAGGGAAGCTTCAGCGCATCATCAGGATCAAAGTCCATATGTGTCAGCAGAAAGGAAGCTTCCGCGCATTATCAGGACAAAGTCTATGCGCGTCAGCACAGAGAAGCCTAGGCGCATCCTCAGGGTGGGGCTCATATAGCCGCACCCATGCACATCAGCGAAGTTATTTGAAATGTGCAACGAAGTGTCTGTGCAAACTCCCAAAGCAGCAGGCCACCCACCGATCACTTTCGGCCGTATGTCGACGTGCGTCGTCTCGACAGCAGGAGCCTCCTCGACATCAGCTTCGATGGGCTTGTTGCCCTTGCCTCTGCCTCGGCCAGCACCGCCACGGGGAGTCTTGGGGGCCATCTCTCTAAAGCTATAATTTTTCGATGAGAAGAAAAGCTCTAAAAAAGAAGAAAGAAAGTTAAAGACTCTCTCTTTCATCAGGCACCTATTTTAGGCTCTGCCTTGTGCGTAAACCGATGAGACATAACGCCAGCAATAGGCGCTTCGGGTCTCGTAAAACCGGCGGCTCCATATCTTCCAAAAGATTATCATTATCACTCGAAAAATGAGGTATTATCTTCTTGACATTTAAATCAGGAAGAGTATGTGTCAACATGTCCAATGCACAGAGCAGCCATGCGCCCAAACAGGGCATGCATCTCGAGCATCTACTGTCCATGCTTCTTGGTTCAAAGTATTCCAAAACTCAGCAGAGAGTTTGAAAACTTTGATGGGGATCTTGTAGAAGCATAGAATTTCAGGCGCATCCAAGAGCCAGAAATCTCATGCGCCCCAGACATCATGCACTCGAAACAGTTATGCACCGAAGAAACAGAACATTGGCACAATAATTAAAAAAATAGCAAGTAGAGGAAGCACATGAAGATTGATTTTTTATTTCTTATAAAAAGTCTACATGTCCAAATATAATAAAAGTCTACTACAAAAAAGAAAGCCTGAACTACAGCTAGGCGTATCACTTTGCAGGCGTATCACCCTGACGTCTCAGTATAGATGCATCACTCTTCCATGTCAGAGCGAATCACTTCTTAGTGCGCTTCGGCCAATGAAGCATTTATTGAGCAGAACGCGGGTTGGCAATCAAATCCAAACCCGATGGCTCTTCAAGCATAACAGAAGTCGGGACACGATGACCCCGATATATGGATGCAACAGGCACCCAACACCATCTCGTAGAAAAAAATACTACCGACAAGTGGTTCAAACATAAACTGTTGTGTCCATAGCAAACTCGGCGCATCTCAATCTTCTGAAGGAGTTCATCGGCAAAGCTTCTTCGAATGAGGAGATCTACAACCCACAGTACAACGTCTCGCCAAGGAAGAGGACCGGTCGAGTTCATCTCCATTTGGGAAAGAAAAGTGAAACGAAAACAAACTTCTTTTATGTTGCTATTTATAGGCCAAGGCAACTCAAACCCTGTGCTAAGTGGCAACTTTACCGAAGTCAGTGCAATGAACCTGCATTTATGATGATGAATTTGCCCTTTCAAATTCAGCTAAGTTAATAAAGCATTAATGTCTCGAAAGACTCGACAGAGCTGACCAAATGAGATGTGCTACGTAGCAAATGTGCCCATCAGAACCATATGTTTCAGATGTATGCGTCCATTAAAGCACAGAATGATGTGCCCAGTGATGCACAGAGATGCGCCCACATAAAGCTTGCCACCCATCAAAGCATTTAATGCTGGAGTGACTGAAATGACAATAGCCCATGTCTCGATGACAGAAAAGTTAGCTTTTTCAGAAGACGAGGAGACGCAATCATCACTTTTATCGATTATGGCTGTACTCCAATACGTGGCCAATTGACAAACTCACATGCACCTCTACAGCCATGTGCCCAAAAAACTCTTCATGCGCCTCAAGAGCCATGCGTCCAGACTTACTCCAGATCCCAAAAGACCGAAGCCAAGTCCCTGCATGTGCCTCCACAGCCATGCGCCCAAAACTCTGCATGCGCCTCCAAAGTCATACGCCCAAACTTGTTTCTGACACCTAAAAGTCATGAGCCAAGTCTCCTCATGCGTCGGATCCTAAGCGCATCCTGACAGATCTCTCTACACCAAAACCGAGTTCTTTTGAGCCATATATATGCGCCACGTGTCATTTGACTCAGTTCTGCCTACGAATGGGTGCTAACCACCCAAGATCTCAGTAACAACTGAATCTCTATGACTTCCACGTGTCAGCTCCACCGCAGCCCAACAGTACAGTTTGAACAAATTTAGCTCCAACTTCAGGGCGCATCATCCATGCGTCGAACAACATCAGCCGCGTGGCGTCCCTACGTGCAAATTCTCCAGGCGCATAACATACATGCGCGTATAAGCAGATCATTCTGCTGCCTATAAATAGATGGATCATTCCTTCATTCAATCTCTCGGCCCCCACTTTCGGAACGCTCCGACCACATCAACATCCAGAGCACTTGGAAGAGTCCCAATCCTCTTCAAGTCACTGCCCGTTCCAGAGCAATCCAGACTTTCAGAGTGTTCGAGATCATCGTCAGATCGTCAACGGAGTCAACGTATTACCACTCACTCCATCGCCACAGTTCCCAGATAAAAATAAAAAATGTACTCCTAGGACTACATCTAAGTCCTACATTGTACTATGTTCTGTTTGTAATTGAAATATATAGTTTATTCAAAACAACTTATTTTCGATGGCAAACAATTTTTGTTCATTGCCATCCTTTTTTGGCCTAGTTATAGCATCCAATAGATTCAAAATATTCATTTTATTTATTTATTAAGCCAATAGCAATGAATATTTCGTAATAGCATACTAATTGCAGCAATTCTAATTATGGTAGTGTTATAATCATAATCTACCTAAAATAAACATCACCAGAATTACGATGGTTTACAATAAAATATGTCATGTCACCATGCCATTTTCCATTATGTGGCATCCGACATGGCAGTTGACATGTTATATTTTAACCAAAAAAATTAATTACCCAAATTTTTTTATGCTAATGCTAATGCTAATTTTAATCTAATGTTAATATTAATTTTATTGTTAATGTTAAATTAATGTTAATGTTAACTTACGTAATATTAATATTAATATTAATAATCATGTTAATTTGTTGAATTAACATTACTGTTACCAGACCATATGTTCAACTGAAAGCGATTGGTTTGGCTCGGTATGGTTCGATCAAAAGGGATTGGTTCGAATTGGTAACAACCATGGGCAATCGACTGTTAGGGGCTCACAATGATCCGGGGATGACTACTTTTAGCGTACGCGTTGGTTTGGTTTGGTTTTTTTATTTAAATTTACAACTAAAAAAATAGTTAAAATTTAAATAAAAAATCTCTTATAAAAATAAATAGTTCACATTAATATTATCATAATTTCTTTTACATTAATATTGAAACTAATATTAATATTAACATTAACATTAATGTTATGAGACCATATGTTCGACTGATAGCCCATCGGTTCGGATTGATATAGTTCGATGTGGCCGATTTGACCCATATTTGTAAAATCCCCTAATTCAATTGATCAAATCAACAGATTTTTATTTCAGTGGTTTCTTTTATTAATAACTACAATTAACACATATCATTGTTACATGATAGTACGTAATCAAGAATGGAAACAATCGTTAAGATTATACATATCGGTTCAGATTGATGTATAATTTTTGGTCCAAGTTTGGTTCGGTTCGATGCGGTTAGTTTGACCCATACATGCACACCCCTAAATCCAATTGATCACGTGGCAAATTTTAAAATTTAAATTAAATTTAAATTTAAAATTAAATTTTGATTTAAAATTAAAATTAAATTTAAGTTTACAACTTAGAAATAGTTAAAATTTAAATAAAAAATTCCTTGTAAAAATAAAAAGTTTACATTAATATTATCATGATTTCTTTTACATTAATATTGAAACTAATATTAGTTTTAAAATTAATGTTACGAGACCATATGTTCGACTTGTAGCCCATCGATTCGGATTGATATAGTTCGATGCGGTCGGTTTGACCCATATCTGCAAAAAAAAACCCCTATTTTAATTGATCAAATCAACAGATTTTTATTTCAATAGTTTCTTTTATTAATAACTACCATTAACACGTATCATTGTTACATGCTAGTACGTAATCAAGAATGGTAACAATGGTTCAGATTAACATATCGATTCAAATTGATGTATAATTTTTGGTCCAAGTTTGGTTCGGTTCGATACGGTTGGTTTGACCCATACGTGCACACCCCTAAATCCAATTGATCACGTGGCAAATTTTAAAATTAAAATTAGATTTAAAATTAAAATTAAAATTAAAATTAAATTTTGATTTAAAATTAATTTTAAATTTACAACTTAAAAAATAGTTAAAATTTAAATTTAAAAGTCCCTTGTAAAAATAAAAAGTTCATATTAATATTATCATGATTTCTTTTACATTAATATTGAAACTAATATTAATATTAACATTAATGTTACGAGATCATATGTTCGACTGATAGCCCATTGTTTCGGATTGATATAGTTTTGATGCGGCCGGTTTGACCCATATTTGCAAAACCCCCTAATTCAATTGATCAAATCAACAGATTTTTATTTCAGTGGTTTCTTTTATTAATAACTACCATTAACACGTATCATTGTTACATGCTAGTACGTAATCAAGAATGGTAACAATGGTTCGGATTATACATATCGGTTCAGATTGATGTATAATTTCTGGTCCAAGTTTTGTTCGGTTCGATGCGGTTGGTTTGACCCATACGTGCACACCCCTAAATCCAATTGATCACGTGACAAATTTTAAAATTAAAATAGATTTAAATTTAAAATTAAAATTAAAATTAAATTTGGATTTAAAATTAAAATTAAATTTTAATTTACAACTTAAAAAATAGTTAAAATTTTAAAAAAAATCCCTTGTAAAAATAAAATTTCACATTAATATTATCATGGCAAATTTTAAAATTAAAATTAAAATTAAAGTCAAAGTTAAAGTTAAAGTTAAAATTAAAATTCAAAGTAACATTTGGAAAGTTATAATTAACATTTATTTTTTAATTTAAACTAAATTTAAATCTAAAAATTTACTTGTACTATGATGTAATTTTAAAAATATAAAACTTTTAATCTTAATTAACTTCCAAATTTCTAAGGGTGGGGGACGCGGAACGAACAGGGAACGTGTAGCTACAGGCATCGCACGGTCACACTCCCACGAGCGGGTTAAATAGCCTTTTCTATTAAGAAAGGAACCCAACCTACTAGAAAGAAAAAAATGAGAGAAGAAGAAGAGTCGCCTTTCCATTAAGAAACAAAACCAAGCTACTAGAGGGAAACAAAGGAGAGAAGAAGAAGAGTCGTAATGGAGAGGAGCAAGAGCAAGATAAACAGCAGCGGATGGGCCGTTATCCCTACGGAGATTCTCTCGATTATACTGGTACTATTGGGGATGCCGGAGGACGAGGTCATGCACAACGTGGCCTCAGTGTGTCGTTTATGGTGGAAGGCGCTCAGCGGTCCCTACTATTGCCCCAACGTGGACTTGAATAAGTAGTGTCGTAGGGACCACCAAACCGCAGAGATTGGTTTGACCGTAACGAAGCTCGTGGCTCGCAGTGCGAGAATTCTACGATCCTTCTCCGCGTACAAGCTTGATAAAGCCGCCTTTTTTTCCATGTTATAGGCCTGTGCAAAATTTTGTTTTGTCTTCTTCTAATACTTTATTTTTCTAATTAGAAATTTTTATTGATCATATGCATAAAGATGGTTTCCCTTTTTATAATACATTGGAAAATTTCTAAGGGTGCTGCGCATTCTGAAGTGTGACGTGAGTGATGAAACTTTCATGACACACTTGAAGTTTTTTCGGTGCTGGAAGAACTCGACATTAGCTACTACCTCTATATTACGTCGATGAGAATATTTTTTGCCGACAAGTAATGCCAACGTCTGGTCAAGCTGAGAAGGAACATGCCCCCTCCATATTTTATGGTCAGGAACAGATTCATGCTGAACACGTTCAACGAGACGGAGGGAAAGGCCATGGTCAATTCGATGCCACGTCTCGAGCACCTCGAGATGGGCTCAGGCATGTTCAACAGAGACACGCTGTGACCTATAATATGCAACTGCCAGGGTCTTCGCATGCTCTACATACGTGGGTGCTTCAACGTATACCTCAACGACGACCTCAGGAATATTTGTGATTTAATACAGATGTTTAAACGAACCTTCGACGATGTAATCCCAGGGGAACATGGATACGAGATTTAGAGTGATTTAGATCTCATCAATAAGTCCTGGGGTGAATGATTCTTCTGACATTAGCATGCATGCATGCATTTCTTTATATTTTTCGTATTTATATGATATCAGTATCTATCCTCAATGCAATTGGTAATTAATGTTAAAGTGTTATTAATGTTCTTAGTCTGGGTATCATCTGAGCTATTGATATCCTTCATTTTGGAGAAATTACAAAATTATCTAAATTATGTGACATTATGGGATTATGATGCCAAACTCTATTCCTTCTGTCCCATAACCCAAGACCATATGAAGACGAATTTTGGCAGTACAATGCAAAGTAAAGAATTTTAGCAGTGCAAATAGCCCTGATACTGACTATATCAGTGCTTAACATTAATATAACATCAGTGTAATCATATCCAAGAGATTTGGACATTTCCCCCACAATGATGATATTTTACCTTCTTCAAGATAAATTTTAGCGGTGCAAATTCCACTACCATTTACCATAATTAAAGAGTGGCCTGGAAGAGATACAAGAAAATTGATTTCTTTTTCACAACCCTTCAAAATCTACTTATACAACCAAACATCCAAACTATTCATCTTCACCACCCTTCAAAACGAATTTATATAGATTGAAAACCAAACTAAACAGCCAAACTATTCATATTCACAACCCTTCAGAACATTCTCAATAGAGAAGAGCAAAACCAAAATTTGCGGATGGGCCGCCATCCCCAAGGAGATCCTAGCCATGGTTTTGGTACTAGCGGAGATGTTGTCTGAGAAGGTCGCCCACTATACTTTCGTTTGTCGGTCGTGGTGGAAGGCGCTCTACTGTTCCTGCTTCTGGTCGGACGTCAAGTCGACTCAGTGGTGCCGCAGGGTTAACCTAACCTCGAAAATAGATGAGACGGTGAACAAGCTAGTGGCACGTAGTGAGGGAAACCTAAGGTCCCTCTCTGTTTACAAACTCGACAAAGAGGCCTTCTCCTTTACTTCCTCAAGGCCAATACACGATATTCTTAATCTATTTTGTTTCATAAGTTATAAGTTGTTAATTTTGAATTTTTGTTTTCCTGGTTATACCACTACTTATAATACAGTGGTAAATTTTTAAGGGTCCTGCTAATGCCAATGAGCAACGTGAGTGATAAAATATTGGAGGAACGTTTAGAGTTTTTTCCGATTCTGGCATAACTCGACATCAGCTACTGCCTCCACATAACGTCTAAAGGCATCAAACTTTTTGGAAGTCGTTGTCAGCATCTAGTTACGCTGAAGAGGAATATGCCACCTACGTAGTTCATGATCATGAACGGATTCAAGAAGGAAACCATCGACAAGTCGGAGGCCATGGCCGTGGCCTCTTCGATGTCGCGACTTGAGCACCTCGAGGTAAAGTTTGGCATGTTCGACGACAACGGGTTGAGAGCTATCATGATGGAGTGCAAGTATCTTCGCGTACTTGACCTAAGAGGATGCTGGAATGTGCAGCTAGATGGGGACCTCGAGTACATACATGGTTTGGTAGATTTTGTAAAGGATCCCTTCGAGGATCACAACCCATGAGAGGGTGTGAACCACATCTGGAAGGAGGAGAATGATGTTTCACTTGTCATCGGTGATAAACCGTGGATGGATTACGAAATATTATATGATTGTTCTGACTGTTAATATTAAATGATTGTTCTTCTTTGCAAGGCTCTCTGTGTGCTAAATTATAAGACTATATGGGTTTATGATTGAATCTAATATTTCTTTAGCTTGCATCATAAATGTTTATGATGCGAGCTAAATGTGTCGGCTAAGATCGAAAAATGTGTTACCATATTTTTAACAAGGTTATTGATACGAGGGTTTGGTTTGGTTTCCCCACTCTATAAATTAGACTCAAAATTCCATGATAATTTGGCTTTCATTAAATCCTTACATAGAATATATTGTTAGTTTGATTTCGCTTTCGTTAAATCTTTACATAGCTTAGACTCAAAATTCCATGATAATTTGAACTTGAATAACGTTTTGGTCTGTAATTTGTTTCATTCAGATTTATATTGTTTAGATATATTCTAATACATGTTTATATCATATAGGCTGCAAAAGAAAAGGAATCAAAATTAGTTTAGATTAATCATACTGAAATTTGGTTAAATATTAGAGCAGATTAAATTTGATTATAATTAGAATTCTTAATTTTTATAAGATTAGGTTGTTAATTTGATTTGCATTGTATTAAATCTTTACATAGCTTGGACTCAAAATTATAAATTAGGTTTAATATTTTGTATATATATTATATTTAAATTGTGGTAGATTATATTTTATTAGATTTTAATTGTATAAAATAATAAATAAATCTAGATTAGATCAAATATGGTAGTTGTCTGCTACATAATATGATATCGAATATAAATTAAATATTTATATTATATCAAATATAAAATAATAAATAAATTTGGCCATTTAATTTAAATTATGGTAGTTGTTTGCTACATAATATGGTATCAAATAAGTTTGGTTGTATCGTAAATAATAATTTTTTAGAATAAGTTTGGTTGTAGTGTTATGTGGATTTATTATAACATTTTATGTAGATATCTTTAAAAAAATGCTATAAACAATGGTTAAACGTGTTGCTGGCCCCTAGATTACACGGCAAATTGGTCGGATGCAGAGAATAAGAAGAGTCACTGGAGGTCATTGAATACCCCCATGTTTTCCAATTAGGAATAAGAAGAGTCGGATTAGGAAAATGTGTATATATATACATATGGGGTCCCCATTCATATGGGTAAGTTGTACATTAAACATGGCTCCAAAAAAACCTTCAGGTTGGGAACCATGGCCCGAGGCAACATCCAGTCGTTATCTAGCCTCTTCGCTTGAAGCTCCCTCTGTGCCGCCTCCGGCCCCTGATGGACCGAAGAGGGTACGGGAAACTAACTGGCTGGCCGAGGGTGCAGACTTCCTGGCCTCCTTTGGGTTATCACTGGAGGTCATTGCTCGACCTCTCGATCTGTCGCCCAACTTTTACCTGCGACCGATCACTCCGAAGGAATGGGATTCTCTGGAGATGAGGGAAGGGTTATACCGCTTGTGCCATTGTGCGGGTTTGTGCCCCTGGAGGATTTTGCGGAGGTCCTTTGTGAAGGTAGTGAGGGGTCTAACTAGACCTCTTATTTTCTATTTTTTTTAGTTTTTTAGTTTTTTTTTCTCCTCTTGTATCCCTCGTCGGAGAATGTTCCGGCGAAAAAGCTAGGATTTTAATGAAGTAAAATAGTTTGTTAAGTTAATTTGGTTTGTGCTGCCAGCGTCTAATTATTTTATCTATTTTTGAATTAACAACCAGTATAAAAATATTACTGAAAATGAAAAAAAATTGTAGGTGAAATCTACTTATTAAGGGGATAACCATTAGCAGCCATAGCTTCATCAGGTCTGTTGTCAAATTGTAGGTGAAAAAGCAATCCCCATCAAGTCTTGTTATAACAATTTTGTTTATGCTGCCAGCGACACGTTCTTGCTAGAACTTTTATTCTACAAAAATACCCCTACTTGTCTATTCCAATACAAAAAATAATATATTCTATTGGGGGTAGTTAGGTACTTACAATATCTAGCTTTTATTATTTCAATATATTAGTTTTGTCTTTTGCACTTTTCAAGTATAGACAAAGTAAACTAAAAGACAACTTTTGAGTGTCTTTTCCTCTTTTCAAGTACATACAAATTAAGTTAAATAGAAGACAATTAAAATACGTACAACGCACGTGCATATATACTAGTAATAATAATAATAATAAATTTAATTTTTGAACGTAGTTTTTCAAATTTGGGTATCAGAATCCCAAGAGTGGGTGCTCTAATAAAATTTGAGACTCAAAACTACGAGTCCATTTTTGTTCACCCACCAAAACTAGGTGGGATGTTCACCCTCCGGTAAATAAATAACCCGTGGCATTTTCATCCCATGCAATCCACTTTGCAAGTGGTTTTGTTCACCCACCAAAAGGGTTTTGTTGTGCCATGTGTCATTTTTTTACTGGGAGAAGAACATCCCACCTAGTTTTGGTGAGTGAACAAAAATGAACTCCAAAACTACTCATAGCTTCCCACTTTCTAAGGTCATATAGCACTTGAAAGTACTGCTACTGTGGATGTTCTTATAGAATCTAGCAACCAATTATTAAGGTTTTTAAAGTACTGTACCTTTTCCTCTTTTTTCCCAAACCCTCTCCAAATCCACCCCCAAACAACTTCTTAAAAATATCAAAATGTCGCCGATGAAACAACGACCGTCTCCAAAGGGGAAGAATCCACAAAGGGATGCGATACAACCCGCAAGGGCGACGAAAGCCAAGATTATGGCCGCTAGGGCAGAGGCCGAAAGGGCAGCGACAGCCAAGATACAGGCTGCTAGGGCAGAGGAGGGCACCCGGACAGAGGCCGCAATGGGGGCAGTGGCATCGGCAAAAGTAGCGACAACGGCAACGCCCCCGGAAGCGGCAGAATCGGCATAGGCATCAGCGGCAAATACATCACATGATTATGAGCCAGGAGCAGCCAAGCCACCTGCAAAAAAAGCTAAAAAATCACAGAAAACGACAAAGGCCGAAAAATCTATCTTCGATGCAGAGTCCAAAGACTCAAATTATAAAGATCGAAAGCGTACTAAAGCGAAAGCAAATATGGCAACGGATACAGAGTCATCAGCATACTCTGAGGATTCTGAATCCTCATCAGAAGAGGGAGATGAAGAGGAAGAGCTATCGTCAAATAAGTCCAAAGATGGAGAGGAGGTAAAAAAGTTTACAGACTCTAAATCTAAGAAGACTTATAATAAACATTTCAAAAAAAGTTGTTATGCCTGAAAGATCAATTAAGATGGCTGATGTCGAAGACAAAGGTTTCCTGAATATATTAAAATTCTATGAGTTGGAGAAATTGAAAAAATCCTGTCTTGAAAAAATCTCCCAAACAATAGTAAGAGAATTTTACTCAAATCTTTGGACTGAAATTGAAGAAAAAGAAGATGATCAACAAATGGTATTTCTAAGAGGGAAACTGATAAGGATAAATGTTGTTGTCATCAATAAATTTTATGGATTTGATCTAGTTTCTGATTTTGATATGAAAGATATTGATAATGTTTCAATGAGGGATGCAATTCATGAGATTACAGGTCTATCAGTGGGTGCCAAGACCCTACAAAATATATACAAAGATCAATTAAAAACTTTGTATAAATTGTTGCATGCCTACGTATGTTAAACCCTTAACCCTACTTGACATGATTTTTCTATCCTTCTCGAGACAGTAAATTTCTTTATTATATGGGGAAGAAAAAATAATGGATATAGGTTCTTACATGTTCAATAGAATGATGCATCTTGTAGAAAAGCCAACTGTAAGGACAGCGCTTCCTTTTGGGGGATTTGTATGCTCAATGATTAATAAACATTCTGTCTTAAGCTTAGCAGGGAATGTTTATATTAAAAATAAAGGCCTCATGAGAAAACTAACCTTCACTCGAATGTTTGGAAAATGGGCAACAGCAGCAAGCAAACCATCAATATCTGAAAAACCATCAACTTATGGAATCCCAAACATTAAGGAAAGGGTTGATGATCTATACAATTTTATTTCTGCAAACTTTAAGAATGTCTTCAAAGAGATGAAGACTATATCCGACAACCAGAAATTGATTCTAGAGAAGATTAACCAGCTAGAGGTGGAATTGGCTGAGGAAGATTAAGAATTCCCTTTCCTCGTGTAGAAGGTAAATGGGGCTAGCCCCAACTGGTGCTACTTTGTATTTTTTTTTTCTTTTATTCTACTACTCTTGATGATTCTGTAATCTAATATACACATTTATACTCTAATATATGAAGGACACATATATACACATTTATACTCTATTACTAACTGATCTAGTTATCCATGCTGGATTATTTCTTATCTGACTTCTAGGTTTGCTTGCTAACTGTATATACTTGCTAATACTATGATATCAATATCATCACTAAAAAAGAAATTCAGGGAATCATTTGTATTTGAATTAAGGCTCCACTCGAGTTATTACAGTGTACATTGTATACACTTGTGAGCTTCAACTCAGCTAAACCGAATGTTCATCTCTGATGCTTAAGGATATAGCAATACTTGTTAGCCCCTATATTCTATATTAAACACTCTAGGACAGAAGCACATGGTCTTGAATCAAAGCTACTCTGGATAATAGTTAATATTGTACTGATACTCTGCTACTAGATGCTCTGATACTTGCACTGATACTTGGTATTATAAGCATGAGCACACTGCTATAATATAGGTTGTCCTTAAGGGTAAGCCAGGCACTTAAACTTGCTTAGTATCCCGACACTCGAGAGAGTCCTTAAGAGTAACCTAACACTTGAGCTAACTGGCGAGTGTAATCATTTCTCAGTGATTGAAACAAAATGGGGTTGCATCATGGAACCCGTACTGTGCATATTGATATTGTAATGTTAGAACCTGCAGTGTTCATATTAATACTCTTATGTTAGGAAACACAATGTACATATTGACACTCTAATGCTAGCCCTCACTTTTATACTTCTATTTATGTTTATGGATGTCATTTCTACATATACAATGAGTCCATACTGACTATAATTTTTTATTACGTCTCTCAAGGTGTAGGTGAAGGAGATTTTGAGGAAGAAGGAAAAAAAGAAGAAAAAAGAAGAAAAAGATGGATATGGAGATGAAGATTAACCTTTTGAGTTTTGAAACTTTTATTTCAATTAGGACTGTAATATTTGAATTGTAATATGGTTATGAATATTTTTTGGTCGTGGCAGTGAAACTCGATTCCGTGTTTGAAAAATTGTAAATTAAAATTCTCGGTTGTACTAAGAACCGTTGGGGTGCATGGTTCGTACTATGTTTGGAAAATTGTAATATGGTCTTGAATTTAGAGTTGGTCTGATATTACTGAAGG
>JANAVB010011709.1:0-2500 GCA_029216955.1 Iris pallida | reverse complement strand
ACAATCCAAATATACTCTGAGCGTAAAGTAGTAGACTAGGCGTAAAATAGCCCTAAAATGAACTCCTCGCGTAAAGTGGTTGATAAAACAACCTTGAGCGTAAAAAGTAGCCCAAATAAATTTATGCACACGTCAACTTTGAGCGTAAAAGCTCATATAGTACTCATGCGTAAAAGAAGCCATCTTGTGAGCGTAAAATAGCTCAGTCTACATACTAAACGACAATATTGGTTTATGTGTAGAACAAATCCCTTCGAATTCTGTGTTATACGCTGTCAGTAGATCTTTATGTCAGACCCATTATCACTTTACATTAAATGCATGATTTGACAACCTGTCTCTGGCGTAAAATAGTTGGCCTGTCCCTGGCGTAAAGTAGTTGGCGTAGAACAGCTCATTTGAGTGTAAAGCTCTATCTCTTTAACTCAGTCTATAAAGCACTTTTTACGCTCCTACAACAATCTACCCACCTTACAAGAATTTTGAGTGACTACCATAAGAGTGTAACCTATTATGATCATATATTTATTTCTATCCTGAGGACGTTTACCTACGTTTGGTCATACTACCCCATCAAACACATGATGCCTTAGAATTTTATAACCCGGGCACACTAGTTGCAAAAATCCATACCACTAGATATCTATCACATAGGTCATCCCTAATCCCCTCTTATCTATCAAGCAACCAAAATTCAATAAGCAAACTAACTTACACTATAACTTAAAATTTTGATAAATTCAATAAAGCACAATCATTCGTCACTCCAAAATAGGAAGGGACGAGAAGCAATGGTACGAAAAGCAAAATAGTTGAGAGCAAATACGACGTTCAAGGGTGGTAGTGAAATTTCTAAAAGAATGTCAAGGCAGTTGTGGATTGAGATTCCTAAGGGTTTAATCATATTCACAGACCCGCTCAGTACAGTAACGTAACCGAAACAGCTAACTCGACCTGCATGGGCCACCAAAAAAATATGTAACTCTCCAGTCTCAAAATACGTAGGATTAGGAGATCATATATATGCTAGCTACGTATCGAGAGGACTCCAGCCCAGCTCGAGTACATATAAGTTGTCTTGTTGTTCTAACTCAACTATATCTCAATCTATTAAATAATGATAAAATTCTGAATCAAGTGCACTAAGGTTGATCAGACCGTATATACTTATTCTAGAATAGATACATGTATTAGAGTGGATCCCCAATAAAATATTTATCATGAACAAGCCAGAAAAATGAAGCTTGCAAAAGACTAGTCTATAATAACAGTGAGTGTCAAATACTGGACAAATATAAATAAGAAAGAGAATGATAATAACAACCAAATATACCTAAAATCTTGGTGTAGCAACCATCATCCATCAATATCATACCTTAATCTAATACATGGAGATATCACCAGGTCCTCAGGGGACTAGCAAGATACATATAAACATACCTACTATGACAGTGTATAACATGTATGAAAAACAAAAACAGTACAAGAAAGACATCTAAGATGCGACATGTCCTAAAGAAGTGCAATACTAGCCTTGGCTAACGATCAATCAAATAAATTCTATAAAAATTAGTACAATAAATGATATACCCACTCTATAGAATGTATCGATTGTAGTACAATGTAAGATACTCCTAATCGAGAACGGTCAAGTAGCCAATCCTAGTATCAACCTTCTCCCCTAAAGGAATACAAGGTCAAGTAAAATCCTATAGATTGTAGTATACTGCAAGATACTCCCAATCTATAGAATGTCATAAGTCAAGTTAGTCAATCAATAAAGGTCGAATTAAGAATACATGGCATGAACTGACAACTCTATCACAAGAAACGGTGAACACGAAGAAGACCAATAAAAATGCAATAAAATGACTGTATCCTATACGTGCACGTAAATCTAGAAAAGTAGGTAAGGAAGTAGATGATAAACAAATACGAATATGATAAGCATGTAACCATATGGAAATAAATATAAAGGAAAAAAATATATAATATTGTATAAGTTCGACAATATATACTTGCCTGGTTGTAGCGAGTATAACTAACAATATTCACTCAACGAGCCACAAAAGTCAAACTCCTGCAAATTTCTTCGGACGCTGAAACAAACATCACCAACATATTTGGCATAATAAAAGTATCTATGTTTGACTACCCATAAGTCATATGTACATAGGGGAAAAATGATAATTCTGGATCAAAATAGTGTCCATCGTTGGACCCGCTTTGCATCAAAAAATGTGCCAGAACTTATGGTCTCTAAGTCAAAAATTATATACCTATGAGTCCAGTTTTTTATATGAACTCAATGGTATGTGAGATTTGGATTTCGATGACCCATGAACAAATCGACCGTTAAGTCGGATCGTGGGCCCGCTAAAATATCGTTCTGATCGACCTTCTCAGAATCGGACCAAACATGGCTCACAGGGCCATAAAATTTTACGAGTCTAGTGGCGTAAGTTTTGTCTCGAGATGACGAACGTGCACAAAGTAATTA
>JANAVB010011708.1:0-42524 GCA_029216955.1 Iris pallida | reverse complement strand
GTTTATATTCATCTCTATAAATAGAGCCCGATGGCCTCCTTTTAGAGAGACAGAAAATTAAAGAAAAAATGGAGTCTGCTGAGTCCAGAAAGTCTGTTTGAGTCACAAAAGAGGTGACTAGAGCGTTCTAGAAGTTCTTTAAGAAATCGCGGCGGACGAATCTTGCTTTAAGCAACAATAATATTTACCACCCCAACAAGAATAATAATTTATTATTATATCTTCTTCTCATTTTTTTCTTCTACTTGTAAACGTTCTATCTCAATTGCAACAACGTTTGAGTTCTATTTTGTAATACGTTATGTCCGAATTGTAACATGTTTGCAAGGAAGAACATTCATTTTCTATTATTTTGTAATGGGAAGAGGAAGTTGTAATCTGAAAGGATAGTAGTATTCAGTTGAATTCGATTTCTTTTCTAACTCCAATTCCCAAAATTTTCAAAATTCTATTTATTTTATTTTAATATTGTGCTAGAAAAATAGATATTTATTTGAATTTCTACAAAGAAAATCATAAATATTTTCAAATGACAAAAAGGTTTTGCCAAATTATATTTTCAGAAATTAGAGTTTGGGATTTATAAAAATATTATTTAAATTATTTTGATAATATTAAATATTTATTTAAATTATTATTGTTATATAATATTATTAGATTTGATTAATTAAGTTTTCTACAATCCAACACATATCCTCAACCATAGCCAATCGCCGTCATCACCATGACCAATTGTGTCCGTGCACCGTATCCATGTCCATCCCTTTTTCCTTCTTCTATTTTTATTATAATTATATCCTCTCGTGACCGATAATCCTGGACACAAATCCCAATTTTTCCATCCGTGTCTGATACACAGGACATGATTCTATTCCACAAAAACCCTCCCCATGTTTGGTGTCACGCGAGACGCGTCGACACCAAATTCCCAGAGCCGTACAACCATAATCCTAACCAAGCTGCCACTACATCCACGACCGTACACCCGTGCTCGACCTACCGCACCAGCCTCACCGACGAACCCCGAGCCGGTGACCCCCCCCCGACCAACCCATTTGTCATCGACACCACCGGTCATCACCACCATCACCATCCTCCATAACCCCACGAGCACCGTGCCTCCTCCCTGTCCGCCACCCATCTCCAGCATATATCACACCATAACCCATGTCCACGACCGCCTCCATCAGCCAGTTTCACAGCAGCCATCATCTTCATCACCATCACAACCACCTACTCGTCGACCTCCGCTAACTCTGGTGACCGTTCCTACAGCCTCACCGTCGAGACCGTCCAGTCCCCCAACTATCACCACTGCATGCGACCAGCCTAGCACCGGTCAGTGGCCTGACCACCGCGGTCTCTTCCGGCCTCCTCTACACCACTGAGCGTTGGGACCAAGCCAGCCTCGTTGTCGCTCCCCGTCCCCGGTGTACGTATTTGATCTTGAGTATGGTACATGGTATCTGTAACATGTGCACTTGATCATGGCATGAAATAGTATTTCATCATGGAATAGTATGCCACCCCTTATCTTGTCTTGTTGTAGGTATAGTTCACTGCTTCGATGATAGAATACTGGGTCATATCGTGATCCGAATTTTAATTAATTTTGTAATAATGTAGCATGACATGTAAAATGGAATAGTAAAGTTAGGGTTATGGTTTAGTGAAGCCACCATCCCCTTTCCATATAAATATTATCTTCTATTCTCTCTCCTCATTCACTCTTTTATTTATTTTCCAATCAACCCATAGGCAATTACATTTTCCACTAATGGAGAGATCAATTCCTATTTTATTTTCTTTTATTTCTTCACATATTATTAGCCTATATTATGTATCTAAACTTTTTCTACATGTTTAGTTCTTGGAGTTTTCAGATTTGATTGCTAGTTTAGTGTAGATCTAAGTTCGAAAGTTAGGTCTTTGCCATTTTTTTATATGGAAATGATCTATTATAAGTTCTTTTTTTGAAAACTAGTTGTTCTATGTGTAGAGAATTCGATTTCGTGTAGTTTTGGCTTTTATTTCACTTGATTTCGAGATCGTAGGAGGAAGTTATGGCCATGGCAAGTTTTGAGAAACTCCATGGCCGAACTTCCTGTTCGGGATGACGACCCTCCATGTGCGCAGTAGGCCATATGGCAGAAATACGAAGTGACCATGAAAACTTGCCGCATGAACCTTGACAACATGTGCAAAAAGTGCATGCTTGTCCGCTATGCGCTATGGCCATCATGCGCCTACGTTGTTATGCGCCTATGGTTGTTATGCGCTCATGGCCGTCATGCACCTAAGGTTGCTATGCGCCTATGGTGGCTATGCGCCTGTGACCATCATGCGCCTAAGGTTGCTATGCGCTTGTGACTGCTATGCGCCTGTTAATGGCTATGCGTCTGGCCATGTCATGCGCCTGTTGTTCATGCACCTGGTATGTTCATGCGGCTGCTTGCTATCCAAACCTAACCACCCTATATGTAATGCCCTGCTCCGTGCGAGACATTTGGTTGGCTTGTTGGATGTAATTAGATTGTTGGACCATGACTTGTATTAGAAATCAAGAGATTTGAGACTGATGTAGTCTCTCTTAGCTTGCAGGATGGAATGAGTATTGGAATATGGCTCGCTGGTGGGACCATGTATAGTGGAAATTATGTGTGATCGGAACAAGAAGACCCTTTATGCAAGTGAGTGGAACGGTCCCTTCTCCCCTACTCCTTCATGCCAAATAAATGAAGTATTGAGTTGCTATGTTATATCCCTTAATGTCCCATGCTTTAGTTGCTAACTTGATAGCACTACACCAAAAAGGGTAATTTGAAACATTTAGCATTTTGGACTTTCGAACGGTATATCGGCGTTCCTAGAGCTTGTAACACTTTTTAAGCGTTACGGAGTGCTAAAATATTCCTAAAATCAATTTACTTAAAATTTATTTTTATTTTTATTGTTTGGAACGGTCTATAAATGTCGTTATTTATGTTCAATGACATGTGCTAGTCACATGATAAATAATAAAAGTGTTCCCAGTTAGGGTTAGAGGAACAATTCACTCCACTTTTTGGAACAGTTTCTCTCTCTCTCTTTCTCTCTGTCCCTCTCTTTATTATAGATCTGTTAGCTAACCCCACAACTCGCAAAAAGCAACCATAGAAGAGGTCAAGATCCTCAAGCACAGCGAGCTAGTGAAGCCGTCGAACCCTTTTGATGTCCTAGATCGAAATTCACGGCCCAGATCTGTCCAGAATAAGGATAACTCGAAGCCATAGTCCAAGGTTCAGCCCCATCTGTTGCTTGCGACCACAACACAGAGAAGCCTTGTCTTTTGTCATTTTGGTAGCAGTGCCTAAGACGCTACAACTATGGGATGGGACTTAATCTGAATCTAGTCGAGGCATGGCCACTTCTTCTTTTCCCAGCTCCCTTCCATCACTTCTCTCTACTCATCAATCCATCGTTCTGTCCGAAAGTGCTAGTCTCTAGTCTATAGTTATAGTTTCTCCAAGGGAGAAGAAGATGAAGAAGAGCTCGCACATCAGCGAAACAATATTGCAGCATTTGACCTACAGAAAGTGCCACGTTTATGCTATAAAGTCCAACCAAACAAAGGCCATGAAGACCCCAGGTGCGCTTCCCAAATCCTAGGTCGATTGATTGATCAATTCATTTTTCATTTTTGTCGTGAAGACTTGTTGGCAATTTTGGGACGATTGTTTTCTTTTTGTTCAATTTAGGGTGTTTTCAGTCCACTGTCCACCTACTCATTTTTGTATGTTCAGTATATAGAATCCTAAGTTAATGAAGTTGGTTACCCCTTGGGTAATTCTAACTGTGGTGAGTTTCGCAGTGGGAGAGATCGACTCGAAGAAGTTTGTTGCATCTTCCATGCATGGGCGCACCAAGAGGTTAGTGACCTTATTTTGCATTTTTCGTCTTCATTCTATTTACTATTTCTTGATGACATGTTCAATCTTTGCTGATGTAACTGGTTTTAACTAATTGACAGTGAATATTCTGAGAAAAGAGTGAAGAATGAAGAGGGATTGGATTCTTCTAAAGCCTTTCAGCATCTTAAGTTGGTATGCATGCTCTTTCTTCACTATATACCAATATTTTTCTTTGTTCCTACTAATTAAAAGGAAGTATATATGTTATATTTTTGCATTCATAATGCATTTATACAAGCCTGTATGGAAGACAATTTAAATTTTCAATAATCATCTTGAAGTTCTAAGTTTAATGTTGTACTTGTTTTCTTGATTTGATCTTCTAATATCTTTGGTTATGATACATAGATCACAGGGGATGAGGATGTGTCATTTTGAATCCTAATCTTTCATGTCACTACATTGTTGCACTAGTTAGTGTACCTATGAACTACTATTTTAATAACAAGGAGTACTGATTCTAAACTTGATTTTGATGCCAGGGTATAAGGAAGGCCAAGGGTTACACTGGTACAAAAATAAACCATCCCCTGTCATTACAGTCAAAAGCCCTTTGAAGCAAGAGGTATCAGACACATCATAGTTGTTACGATTAACAATACTTGAGTAGTAGTACCTGTCTTAGTAAATAGTTTGTAATTTTATTGAAAATAAACATTGTAGTAGTTGAGAAAACTGATAAGAGTTGAGCACAACTGTGAATTATAATGAAAGGATTGCAAGGTTTTTTCTATTGATGCATACGAGGATGTACCGGAGAAAGATGAACAAGCTCTAAAGACGTTAAACTATTCCTAGTAATCTTTTTTTTTGTAGATTTGAATACTCTTTGTACATATTAGTGGTTTTGGTGTATAAAAGAAAAAAACCTGCACAATTTAGGTATAATATGAACACAGTTGGGGTCAGTTATTGTAGCTGTCGTGTTTATACTACATTGTTGTGGTTTGGTAGGTACAGTCCAGGTTGTACATGGATTCATTTTAGACTTAAACAGTTGGAACTAATTCGTCCAATCTATTTGTGGAATTTCTTAACTACTTCATGTTTTGTCGAACTAGTTCATGTTGGCTGCTAAAACTTTGGAGGTTAGAACCCAATTACTCGAGCTTATTTTGAAATGGTTGTGCATGTTATAAGATGCAAACTAACAGATAAATCTGATCTTACATAATTTTGTATGTATATGTAAAAAAATGACGTTTATATGACATTATAAATGTTCTAGAAGGAATTGGGATGTTAGAAAACAAATTAAAAAATAGAATTTGTTGCAAGTAAATTATTATTTTATTGTAACGTAATTGATTTGTTAAATTATTATATTTTGTTCTCCTTCTATAGATTTCAAAAACTGTATTAATTGAACAAGAATTTTTTGACAGGGACTTGATGACCTGCGGTCAGGAGGTCATGATAGTGATGTTCCAAATTTGTAGGTATTTCATTAAAGCTAAACTATTTGTTTGCTTGGATTCCTTATTTGCTCGACAACATCTAAAACCTGCAATGCTGGCTCTTGATACTATAGTACCTTAGTAGTAGATGTATCATTATTCATTCTAATATTAGTCTCCCCTACAGTTTGATATAAAAAAAAATCTTACCTTGAAGGAGCGTAGATTAGAGATAGTTCCATAGGGTTGGTTGATTATCAATCTTCAAATTACTTGATGTTGACCCTCTGAGAAGTGAGTTTAACTAATCTAACCTGTTATTATTTTCATGTCCGCACCATAATGGTAATAATTTTAGGGTTTGTTTGGCAAATGGAAGGTGAGTGGAAAAGTAGAAAACAGTGGAAACTATGTCTAATTTTCATTTGTTTGGAAATTAGAAAGCAAGTTATAAAACTAGTATGCCCACCCCCTAAACCATGGGGTTGCTCAACCTTTTGTATTAATTAGTTGTCAACAGCAGTAATTCTAGTTTATGCTTCAAAAAGGATTGATTTACTAAGTTCTTATTCATAATTTGACCACAAATTATGCATGTATCTAACTCATGTGTGAAATTGAATGTAAAAGTAGTATATATCTAACTTGATGCTTTGAAGAGGACATCAACAATGTAGGTGAAATCTCCTTCATCCCGAAAATTCTGTCAAAGTACTCCATATGTTGCTTTCTAGTGATGTAGTGCCAAACAGGAAGGAAGGAAGAAATCTCTTCATCAGCAGTATAGTGACTGAAGGTTCCATTTTCTCTCTTTTTTTTCTTTTTTTTTCTTTTTTTCTTTAGCAGCATGTGTAATGGTTGTGGAACCCTTTGCTTTTATAGGGAGGCTCTATTTAAGCCTTTTGTAGTGTAATAGGTAGTTTGTTACTTGGGTACTCTTTGAGACCTTTAGTTGGGACTTTGAAGATGCACTAGTTTCCATGGTTTAAATGAGTATCGGGTAGGTCAGTCCTGGTTGGAGCCTACCCAATTTAATCTTCAAAAAAATGGATATTGGTAATATACTTTAGAGAAAAATATTCTGATTATTAGATGTCTTGTGTTATGATTATTAGATGTCTTAAGTTATGGCTCTTTTTGAGATTGGAAACTTTCATCATGCATATCTTTATATTGGAGCCCTATTATAAGTGACAGGATCAAGTTAGGAAATGTTAAGTTAGCTATGCTATTATAATTTTTTACTAAAAAAATTCAAAATCCATGTTGTGTAGTGTGTCAAACACATACTGGAATATTTCAAAACATATTACGGAGTCAAAATAGATACCAAATTTGTGTCATTGTGTTAAATGTGTCGAATTTGTGTGTACAAGGTAGGATAATGGTAATGCATATTGAAAAATTCTGCTGATATCTCAATAGTTCTTGTAACTGCTCGTATTTCCATTGGCATCATGTGGCGCTACATGATATTGGCATCAGGAGATCTGAATCAGCATTTAATATACCATAGTTTGAAATTATCATGTACTTGTTCAATACTTCTTCAAACAATTAAGCATACTAAGGTTGTGCCATATTTTTTTTGAATGTGCCATTCTAGCTGATGATGTATAACTTTTATAACTTATGGAATGAAATGAAGCAATGAGTTTTGAATTTGATTATGTCAAAGGTTTTTCTTTTCTGGTGACATAATTTATCTGCTATGTTCATCAAATTTCATAAGAAGATGGTAGTCATCGGCACTTAGATGTTTAGAGTTTAGACATGCATTAGGCTAGCCATCAGACAGCTGCCAACCTTGAAGTTGTATAAGCCTCAACCATTTAGGTAAAGTGGTGTCAACGCTGAGTCTAAGTAAAGTGTCCTGTAGCTATCATTTTTCCTATTGCATATTTATCAAATACTCATTTTAAACAGAGTACTCTGATTGTAGGACTCGATTATTTATACCATACAAATCTTTCATTTCTTCATGTACTATTGATTAAGTAGGTAAAATTTCTTGTACTATTGATTAAGTAGGTAAAATGTTACGTATCCATTGATAAATAACTTCTAACACTTATCCATCTAAAGTAGAAACACAGTTGTCCATCATGTTGTGAAGCTCCAGAGGCTCATGTTTACTGTTACACACATCAGAAGGGTAATTTAACGGTTATGGTCAGGCAGCTTCCTCAAGAATCAACTTTATCGGTTGAAGTAGAGGGGAAATTTTGGATGTGGACTCGTTGTTAAAATGTGCACATGAAAGTGAGATCCCAAGATCCACTCATAGGGTTGTGATGTCTACAGCAGCACGGGGCCTCTTGTTTGGGAAGTTTCTGGAGCCCAGCTTTTCAAGCCACTCTGTAGCCAGTAGGTTATCTTCTAAATGTGGGCACTCGCTACATAAGGACTGCCTTCACTTTTTTGGGTATGTATGGTATTTTGGCTATCATGTTACAAATATCCCTGTGTCAATAATATGATATTCCGACTCACATTGTATAATATAACGATGCGCAGATTGGGCTCTAGAGTTGCAATGTTCAGATATTCTCATGTTGAAATTTATTTTGTGTGTAAGCCATCACCTGTGTTGGAGTTCTATAATCCAAATGGACAAGGATGGATTAAGAGAGAAGCAAAATCTGTAAGCAACTTGAAAACATGTGTAGTTTATGTTCCATATGAAACCTACTGAAATCTGACCTTAGTTTGCTTCTTGAAGGTGCTTCAAGGAGTTGACACGCTTTTCTCGGAGGTTTCCAACTCATTGCAGAAGTTGAAGAATGGAGACTCTTCCATTCCTCCAAAGAAGTCTTTCAATTTTTGGGTTCAATAGATGATCTTTCTGAGGTCGAATAGATGTTGATTCAAAAAAAAATTAGAGTTTGAGGTCAATTTCGTTATGCCGAACTTGGATTTTCTCTAAGAGGAAGGGTTGATTAATTTTTTTTAAGTTAATGAATTAGTGACTCACCAAATCATCATCTTTTCTTGTATTTTTCTTCATTTAGGATTCTTTGCTGAAGGCTATAAATTCAGTGGTCAACTGGGAAGGGCTTCAAATGAAATTCTCAGTTTGAGTTGGTTAATTCAGGAGCTTTTTCTTGAGCTATATATTTGGGATCATTGTTTGCATTCCCTTCTGCAGTGCAAAGAATATACCGATGCTCTTCGTGGTCAAATTCACGAACAATGCTTATAGGACAATGCTAAGCTGCATAATGACATTGTTGAAAATAGAAAAAGGCATCATTCTATTTCTTTGGAAAGTTCTATTTAGGTTCCTGCGAATATTGAGGATTCCTTATCTTATACCACGTCCCCATGCTAAAAATAATAGCAGTTTTAGATCTGAGATAGAAATGGAGTCTGCTGAAATTTCTCAAAATAGTAGAAGTCATAATTCATTGGAGCCTGGAATTGCTGACTTGTCTAGTTCAATTGGTGAGAACTTTCCTAGTCCCGATGGGCATGCATACTCTTTCCTGGACCAAGATACATCTACTTGAGAGTCTTTTGTGCCAACTAGTAATTATCACAAAGAGTCAGTCTCTAATTCCGATCGCGTGCATGCAAACAACAATGATCCAGCTACTGTTGAATAAGTCAGATCAACTGAAACAATGGACAAACAAGAGCTGAAAATTGACAACATAGATATTGGGGGTGAAAATTCTACATTTAAGGAACAACATCAGTGCAGTAGTATATTTGTACATTCGTCGAATTCCAAATTGATGGACTCGGAAGACTGGGTTTGGACTCCAGCTGCAGAGCTGCGAAGGGTATATAGGAAGGATCTACATGGTGGTTCCTTGCAGAAGTATGAATTCATCCGTTCCTATACTCTAATATCTCTCCCTTCAATGCATGGAATGATTTCCCAGGAAAAGGAATATGTTTTGGTTAGTTTGGAGCTTACACATGACAATTCATATTGCGATACTGATTGGATGCTCATGGATATTTAGATAAGCTTTCCAAATTATCAGTAAATTGGACGTAGTACCAGATTTATATGTATTACCAAGCACCAAATTATGAAGTCTTCTTTATTATGCCCAGTTTTGATATTTTTGCTTCAGATAACAATTTCCTCCAGTGTTCTGAACATGTCTAAATCTTTATCAATTTGCGATTCCATGATTTTAACTTTGATTTTAACTTGTTTCATAATCTATTAAAGTGTCTGGAAGAGATGTTTTGCATGTGCTAATAATTTGCTCAAATGTTCTCTCATTGACTGTTGTGCTTAACCTTGTGTTGGTAATGGATGAAAGTATAGTATGTTGAATCTATATTTCTAATATCATCATTTAATGTACTATCTTCAAAAATCTGATTGTACCACTTATTATGTGTTTCCATGTTCAGTTTAGAAATCATTATATTTAATTATCGTTCAAACTAAAAATTGGAATGCAAAAATGAAATTAAAAAATAAACATGAACGTTCATAAAGTGTTGCAAACCTAGCCATAAGAATAATGCAAAAGTGTTACAAATTATATTTAGGAACAAGCTTAAAGTGTTCCAAAATGACATTTAGAAACGTTTTAAAGATGTTCCAAAAATACTTTAGAAACACATTATATATGTTCCAAAAACTACGTTTGGAACGTCTAATAGATGTTCCACACTAAATTTAGGAACACTTTATAAATGTTCCAAACTAAATTTCAGAACGCGTTATAAATGTTCCAAATATTGCAACGCCACTTTTAGGAACGATTATGATATGTTCCTAAAAATATTCGAAACATAAAAAAAATTGTTCCTAAAGGCCCTTTTTGGTGAAGTGTAGAGATGCTTATTTGGCTAATGTTGAGATGATTACTACATGAACATTGAATACTACTGAATAATTAACTCATGAATATTGAACGGTTGTTGTGAATTACATACTAGAAATGAATTGATAATATTGTCCATGTCTAATGCTGCTGAACTGAATGAAACACTTGAATTATGTACACTCTGTGTAACTATTACAAATATTTAAAATAATATCTGTTTTCTTATAAGAAATGAAATAAATGATAAATATCCCAATGAAGTGAATGAAATGATGCATGTCCCAATTAATTTAATGGAATGTCGTTTGTTCCTTGTTGAAAGGAATGATGTGAGAAATGTTGAACATTGTAGATGATCAACGAGCTGAAGATCCTGATGATACTTCGAAAACTGCTCAGGGATCAACAACTGCCAGCAATTCCAATTCGCCAGGGAAGGAACATGGCATCACATCTATGTCGACTGGGATGGAGAACCTTCAATCTGACATATCGAATTTCCCTCGGGTCTCTAGGGAGTTTATAATAATATCAAGAACACTATAGAGAGGCTTCAGAAGTGCATGCTAGAGGCTCAATCGTCTCCCACTATAATAAAATTATTTTTCCAACGTTTTATAAACATCGGAAAAAATATCAAAATGTTGGTATAGAATTTTTCGATGTTTCTTTAACGTTTTCGACAAACGTCGTCATTGCTGTAGTTGGGAATTACCGACGTTTTAGATAAACATCGGTATAGGTAAAGACGACGTTTACAGCAACATTTAATATACGTCGAAAATCATGCAATAATAGGTGAAATTTTCCCACGTTTTAACTAAAACATAAAAAATTGGACTGTTTTTCCAACCTATTGCAAAAATGTTGGAATTTGCTTTCCCAACCCTTTTTCAACAACTTTCTAACATTTTAACAAAAACATCATTATAGGTAACGTTATTTACATTTTTTTGAATATATTTGCCATGCATTAATTATGTTCAACCAGCTTCCCAATGAGTAATTAAACCACACTCCAATTAACATTATACGTCAACAATATATAATTTACAAAATAAACTTATTGATCAAAATATAAAATTTTATTATACAATCGTGTTTAACAAAATAATATAAGTCAAAATACAACATTTTCTCATCATCGCGCAAGATCAACCAATTAGATGTACATCCCTTCTTCATGTCTTCAAATTTGTGAGTATATCAGCCTCACTCCTTAGCATGCATAACCAACACCATAAATTAGATAGCGCCGACTCAGAGATCATCATAAAGATATCAAGCTTTAGTTTTATCTGCATCACAGTCACAACGAAGAACTTCACATGAAACACAAAGGACTGATGTATCTTTTCTTGACGGCCCACTCATCCCTCATGGATGCAAACTTTCTGAATGGTGCACCTGGCTGAAATTCCTATATACTTCAATGATTCATCAAACATAAGGTTCTAGCAAGATGCACTTAAAAAAGAAAGTAAAGAAAACATAAAATACTATGTTATGAATGGAATATATTAAGTTTACGTTAATGAGAACCATGTAAGAAAATTACCTCAGCACTCAATTGTATACCTTCATCAGGTACTAAGAAGTAAGAACCACCGCCTCTCTCACTACAATCACAATTTGTTATAGAGTGAGAGGACGCTAACTAAGATTCTAAAGAGAATATTAGAAAATTTCCAAGGATCCAGAAAATATTAGAAAATTCATATTAATTACCTATGTTTACAAAAAAAAATATATAAATTTTCCAAGGATCAAGAATCACTTAAAAAACTAGTTAACCCACAACATATGGGCAAATGAAGCGAGCTTATCCCCAATGGAACACTTGTCGACTAATCTTGTCATTTGGATAACAATAAGAGCCTGGTTGACCTTTAATCTTAATATTTTTTATGTTCATTCATCCTCAAAGAACACTTTTTGTTGTTCAGTACAATTACAGCTAATCTGCTTTTGACTTTAAGCCTTGATCAGGCCTTCTCTACATCGATGTTTTAGTCTTTTGGCCACAAAAGTGGCTAGCATAAACCTGTCTGGGTTAACTCCATATGACACAAACATGTATAAGCTCACCAAAGCTTATCCCCAATGATTTATAAAACTGTGATCTTTATTTACCAGCATCCCTGTACTTAAACCATTTAATATAGATTTAAGTTTCTGTTTGTGTATCCTTATGCTTCAGATAAAATAATGGTCTCAAATAAAATAGAAATATGAGGTATTTAGGCATCTTACAGATGAAAATACTCCCGGTGGAATTGTTTGGTGATGCTGTTCAAGAGATACTTCAACAAGACGAACTGGAGGCAATTAAAGTGACAAAAACCTAATGCAACTAAAGAATGATCACAAGTCACAAATTTGTTCTTCTCTGCTCAGTGTACGAAGATAAAATGGTTGAAGAAAAATAATGAAGGACTTTTTAGAAGATTGGCACAAAATGGGAAATTTTTTCTAGTCCAACGAGATCAAGAAAAACTATTCATAAATAAGAAACTGATATGCACCTATGTTTTGTAGTCAAACAAATTTCTAGTTTAGTGTTACACATTTCAGGCACTTCCTATCAAATAAAAAGTGTTAGAAGCAACTAGCAAGTAGAAGCATAGCAACAAAACCAAAAAAGAAATTTAATTGCAAATTGAATCCACTAAAAACTCAACAGCAAAACCTAATATATCAAGTTGGCTTTACATATGTCCCATTGTATTGCATAATATTTGCTATGGAAAATGTAAAGTTCACATTACATGATGTTATTTATTCTCCAATGTTTGAATTTCGCTAGCTAGTTTCTGCCTAGTCTGGGTTTTGCAACAGTTCAACTAGATAGTTTCTGCTTAGTTTGGGTGCTGCAGAGAAAAAACATGTTAATTATTCTGACAAGTAATAACAAAATCAGCTAGATCTTCTTAGCCTCTCAATGATCTTGGTTTTAATATCCAACTTATAACAGCAAGCAAGCAATGTTTCGTGGCAACACAAGGACACAGTTAGTATTAACATGTTTGACCATCAACTTGGAACATTCTTTTGTGCTAGCAACCCAATCAGGAAGATATTTCACTAAGCTCAAAACTTCTCAAATGAGCAAGCATGCTTGAACCCGATCTCAAAGTTAGATCCACAAAAATGAATTATGAGAAAATGATCTCAAATATCACGTTAGTTCTCTTAAAAACAGAGACTTCAGCACCTAGATATGTAATTAAGGGGTGCCTTAGATTCTTAGTGCTTTAAGGCTCAGCTAATGCAGGGTGAGGGAAGGATAAGGATCCAAGCTTACTCCGATTTTACAGAGATACTACTTCTACCACTTAAACGTGCATCCTCCAGGATGAAAATACCAAGCCTTAAATTCGTTCCAAGTGATGCCCTCCACATGAAATTCCTACACAAAAACTTCGATTAGCTAACAAGCGACTAAATATTCGACTATTGTCCAATACGTGTATGATATGTATACTGCAAATGGTTTTTGACTGGTGTCCAATACGTGTAAGCCTTAAAAACATAATTATGTAAAATATGACGTACATACTTTTGTCTGCAAATGGTTTCATGAAGTAATCCATGGGCTCGTATGTTAGACAGTCACCACAAGTTCATGATTGTACATACATAATTGTCTACATACCGAAAATGACAACATTCAAGCAAGAGACATATTTTGACCACAAATTTGAATGCAGTCAAAAAAGTTATAAGAGGCAGTAGCTAGTGAGTCCGTTGTTTTACTCAAGCAAAATGCAAAGTCCAAGGATGTGTTTCACATTTAATTGTAGAAATACTAAAATATGCACTTAATATCTATTGAATGAAGGACTGCATGAGTCCCTATGCATATCTAAGAGTCGTAATATCAGCACCATAGATAGTTGAAGGGGAAACATTGTCGCCAATTACTTCATGATACTGTTGGCGTTCCTTCTTACAGAAGCATTTCTAGCAACGCCTTATCAAAATAACAGCGCAAGCCCTTTAGAATCTCCGTAAGTAATTGAGCAACCCTTTATAAAAATAAATTTCACAAATTCTCATAAGAATATATTGGATATCTCGCAGTTAACAATATAATGCATGATAAGATAATACAAGATTATCATCCTAGGATGGGGGATCTTATGAACAATGAGCCAGGAAAAACATATAAAACATCACTGGTATGCAAACCAAAAACACAAACAATTTAATTGGCAAGGGAACCATGATACATATGCTGGGTGATCAAGACAAGATCCCAAACTACCAATATATGACAGATTAATGGATGTAATGGTAAAGATATAAGGATTGCAATCTGTCACTTGGCAAATATGCCAAGCAATAATTGATTTAGACATTACCATAATCAATTAAATTAGTTTATACTTTTGAGTCAAAATTGCATCAAATAGGGAAGTACATCTGTTTGCCATAAAAATCAACAACAGGTATTATTGAACACTGGAATTGATTGCAAACTCGCTTGTACAAAGAAAGGGGCCTAGAAAGAAAGCCTAGAAAACAATCTAAGTACAATTGTTTAGTTTTGATTCTGGAGGGTGACAGTAGAGGCTCGGGAAAGTGCTATCAACTCTGCCTTACTCCGTGGACTATCTGACGCAATCTCTGGCTCGTGAAGATATTGCTTTTTTCTTGAAGGTTGCCAGCCATTGCAGGGGTATGGCACCCTGCTATTTATAATGGGATGGATTTTGAGCCGCATGGACGGCTTGCGGCCACGTGGCTGATTGGCACGCAAAGATTCGCTCTCGGGCTGCCATCTGCCGGTTTGTTGGAATTTTGTTGCAGCAAATCTGGGTAGTTAAGGAATTGGTCAGATTGCCATGTGTCCCGATGCGTATGGTGTTCTCAGTCTTTGATCATGTGGGGTCGCCTGAGACTCAAGCATGCGGCCTGAATCACAATTACTCTCAGCTGCTGGAAATTTCGGGGCCGTATAATCTGGGCCGCATAAGTGTCATGCGGCCTAGATGACACTCATTTGGCCGCATGGAGGCGTACGAACCCTGCTTTCGGGTGACGTCCCATGTCTCATCTTTCTTGTCAAAGTGTCAGAACTGTTATGTTTTGCCAGGACTTGTCAGCTTTATCAGTCAAACTGCTCCTCCTTGGTCGCATATTTTCCTTCTACAGCTGTTCATCGATGGGCCGCATATGTCTTTGAACAGTCATGCAGCTTTCCTTCATGCGGACCTATTTGGTCTAATGTACCTATGCGACAATTTGTAATCCGCATGAACTCCATATTTTTCATGTTTCTACAAGACCCCCTTCAAAGTTTCCAAATTACAAATTTGGAATACTTTGAATAAGAAGCATGAAAAATATGCAATGCCGTAGGGAGTCTTCAAGTTGCAGGAAGTGGTTTTCGAACTTGAGTCGCAAAGAAGTACTGAGACGCAGGGGGATCCTGAGTCGCAGAATAAATCTTGAGTCGAAGGGACATACTGAGTCGCAGGGACGCTTCGAGCCGCGGAGAGTCTGCCAGCTGTCACTGCTGCATTTAATGCTCTTGATTAGATTTCGGATTTGGGCTCTTTTTTTTCAAGATAAAGCTGACAGTAACTAGGGATAAAATCCCCAAACGTCATCATTATCTTTAATGATCTCGAAAATCGAAGCGAGGCCCTTTCTGGAACCTCTATAAATATGAGTGATTTTGAAGAGAAACTTTTCTCTTTTAACCTCCATCTCTTTCATCTTCGTCTTCCTGTCTTCAATGGCTCCCAAAGCTTCCAAGTCGACTGCGGCCAAAGGAAAGGGGCTTGCTTCTCCATCGAGGGCGGTGGACTCCTCTTCCACTCACTCCGACGTGCACCCTCCCATCAAAGGTAATGACAGTGGGGAGACGACGGCTATGTCGTGCTATATCACTTTCTGTGCAATAAGCTTTGGTCGATGCATGCCCTATCTCAGTTGAACCACATGTGTTATGTATGATAGGGCCGTATAAGCTGTGCTGCATAAATGACTCAGGATTGATCTTCATCAATGCTGCATGGTTGTGCCGCATAAGTGTCTCCTGTTTGAGCCGCATGGGTATTTCACATCTCGAGTCGCAGGAGACGCTTCGAGTCCAAGCCGCCTCGGTGCCTCATTACTGAGCCGCATGAATACTCCGTATCTGGGCCGCATAAATGTCTCATGATTGCGTTGCATGAGCACTCCTTTCGGGCAGCCTAAGTGTCCCCCGACTGTGCCGCATGAGCATGCGACTTAACCGCATGCGTCTCATGCCGTAGAAGTCTTCGTTTTGGCTAAGTTGATTGGATGAACTTCTAACTTTTATTTCTCTTCTGTCTTCTGCAGTGGACTTTCCTTTAGCTCCCTCGGGGGAACTCTTGATAGGATATGCCCAATCTGCGTTGGGTGTGAGACTCGACCAAATAGTTGATCGTGTGTCGACTCAGATTACGCAAAATCTGCCTGAAGACAGGTTAAGGGAGATCAGGAACCAGTCGTTCTTTTACTTACTCAGTATGATGAATTCTGGGAAGTTAGGGGTCATTCATCTGAATCCCACCTTTTTGTTCGGAGATGCTATAGTCGTCTCAAATCCTCGCGCCTTGGAGCTTTTTGAGAACTGGGATTTTCTTTCCAATGAGCTATCGATCCATCTTCCTCAGATGGAATGCCACTTCTCTCTGTCAAGTTTCAACATGGTGCCTATCGAAAGGCGAATGGCGAACTCCATTACTCAGGATCGACAAGCCATCTTCGTAGGCAACATCCACTATAATAGACGAGTGCGGTCGACGGTCGCAACCAGGGAGTCGATCAGTTGTTCCGTTGTCGGGCTGGCACCTGGTAGTTTTATAAATGATCTGAGGCCCAATAATTGGCTCACTGAGGCTGACACCTTCCTGAACCAAATTGCCCGTAAAGGATCATATCCCACGGGTAGACTGTCGCTGCAGAATTGGATGAGTCGCTCCCCTCCGTGGGTCAACTTGACGCTCTGGATCCTGTTGACCTATGGGGATATTTTATAGCTCTTTATGCCATAAAGGGCACTTGCTATGGTCTCCCTATGAACGCCAAGCTGTTCATAGCGCTCCTCGAGATGTACAATTGTCGTACGGGGACCTTTTACACACCTGCTGGGGAGATGGGGCTCGCCCTTCATGAGATGCATGACGTCTCCAAGTTGCCCTGGGTGGATGAAGTTTATGAGGAGTATACTCCCACAAATGAGGAGTTTTATGAATTAGAGCGACGGTTTCCCGGGTTTCTTGCCGTTTACCAGGAGGTGTTATGTCATCATAGCACTTGTCAACAAATGTCAAAGAAGAAGGATGAGAGTTCTGAACGGACCCTTCCTCACACGAAGGCCTGGGTCAGTTACTTGTTCAACCTCGGCACCTCGGGCCGGGTTGTCCCTCGGAGCCCCCAGACCCATGCGGAAGTGGACCAAAGCTTATGGTGACAGATTCAGAAGTCAGCCCGACACATTCAGCTACTTCTATCAGGATACCCAACCCTTGTCCCATAAAGTCATCTTGGCCAGATTTCTGATGATATAGCTGAGGATTTGTGTGGTCTCAGGAGGTGCTGGTTTGATTGAGAGAATCAGCCGCAATCTGATCCTTCCTGCTGTCAAGTTAGTTTTCGGAGGCAGGTTAGCTCTACTCCCAGCCATGGTGTGCAGCATCCATCGGGATCTTCATCTCTTTACGACCAGAATGATAGCTCGTGATGTTACGAAGAATTTCTACCGAATTGAGCTACCCTATCATTATCTGATGGGATGGCTGTTAAGGCATTACCCTTCTCTGATGTGACCTGGCCCTGAGGGGAACGCGACAATTCATGATGCATTCATTTATTAATATCATGATATACCTTGGACCTGTTTGACCATGCCCGAATGCCGTGTTATGCTCATGCGGGTGGATAACTATTCCTTCTTTGTGTCGGTCCCGCCTTTTACTGATGAGGAAACGAGGCGTCTTCATCTCGATGGCAGTGTCGCATCCCAGGTTTTATCTGAGAAGATGTTTCGTTGGTTGCAGAATATCTGTCCTGCGCATCTGGTGTACCGCAACCGTAACGTTGCCTTTTTGGAACCTTATTTGCCCAGCCGGTATTCTAGACAATTCGGGTATTGTCAATTGTTTTTAGATAACCCGAGTCCCTCCTTAGGTTATGATGGCAGCATCCTAGATGGTATTCGGGCCTGGCATTATTACAGTACTGTCTGTACCTAGACCATCTTCTCTCTTCCTGATACCAGGGACCAGGGATGTAGTGCGCATCTCATACATGGCAGCCCTCTACCACGTCTCCGTGAATGGGCCTCCCTATAATTTTGATGCGAGTACCAGTTTTATAACCGGTACTAGGCTGGCGGAAAAGCGTGAGGGGTCCAAAAAGAGGAATAGGGCGGGGAAGACGAAGGCCGTTGCAGTCTCTGATTCTGATTCTACCGACACAGAAGAGGAGGATGAGTACAACGATCTGTTGCCTCCTGCGACTACTCTGGTGACGCGCCTGCCTTCCCCTGTGTCGAGCGCTTCGCCTAAACGAAGTAAGCGTGGACCATCCGTTGCTAACTGGCCTCGTTCTCAAAAGCGGGTCGCGTTTAAGACTCGAGGTTCTGATCATGCTGGAGAGGGCAGTGATACTGAATCCCTCCCGGAGGTAAGTTTCATTCCGGTCGACTACCATGTTACTTCAGGTATCTTATTTGATAATTTCTCTCTGCTTCTTTCGTGCAGACTGTTGAAGACATAAACCCTCCGGTGCCCGGGGCTGCGTTTGAGACTTCTCTAGTTATGAGTACTCTGGTCGAAGGGGGGCGCCAGTTTTACAGAATCAAATGTCGAGGCTGTGAGGTCACGATTGGTCGAAATTGACTCAGCTTTACCTCCTTTTGGATTGACCGGACAGGAGCGACGAATATAAGTGATTCGGCTGTTGCTGTTGAAGGGGATACGGGGGCAGTGGGAAGAATCGTGACTGTCCAGAGCGGATCGCGGACTCCTCCGCCCTCCGCTGTTAAGCTATGTCATATTCTTACCGACGAGGAGGTTCATTCGCTCTTTCTTCATATTCTTCAAGTCAAGTTGATGTTGGTTGTTCTGGACCTGCAGGCCCTGCCTCTCCGCTAACGATAGTGGATATGACCGCGGAGGAGGGGATAGCAGACGACGTTGGGGCAGACCTCCTGCCGAAGAGAAGAAATGGACCTCCCCTTCCCCAAATTGAAAAGAACCCGGCTGAGCTGAGTTCTGAGCCTCTTCCACCACCGACGGCAGAGACGGTTGTAACTCCACTTCCTTATTTTAGAGAATTAAAATAATTTTCTAATAATAATAAGACTAGTTAAATAATAAATAATTTTGAATTATACTTTTGGAGGAATTAGTTAGAGTATAACAAACTTGGGCCCACTCTTCCTAACTGATTTTTAAGAAATTCTGCAATTTTGAAAAAGAAGAGGGGATTTTTACAAAAGTCCCTAGGTCGGAGGGACTTATAGAAAATTCAGGTTGAACGGGGGGGGGGGGGGGGGGGGGGGTTTGCTAAAGTTACATTTTCTCTTTAAAACTGAACTGAGGAGGAGAGAGAGTGTAAATTCATTTTTTCTCATTACCATTTCTTCGAGCCTCTTCTCAGCTTTTCCCCAGTCCTTTCACTCCGACCACGGCGGCGATGGCGACGACTCCGGCAGCCAGTCCCCGAGCGACGAGCAGAAGAGCCACGACAGTGTCTGAGTTCCAGTTCCGCAGAGACCTACTCGAGAGCCTCGACAGCTCCTCTCCTCAGAGCGTGAGGATCGATCGACGGGACGACGCGGCGTTCACCACCATGCACGGTGGTTCGACTTGATCTTGAGTGTCCCTTAGATATAGGTAAGTAGTTTTCCAGGAACTATTTCCTTGATCCTTCGATGACCTCTCGGAATTTATTCCTTTTCGAATCGATTTTTTTGTAGAATTTTGTTGTCGTTTGATCAGAGCATGGGGTCATGTTTCCTCAAATCGATCCAGGACTTGATCGAATTAGTAAGTATTTGATTCTGGGAAATTTTTATTCATCTAGAAGCTCGTTCACTCTTTTTGATTTTTCTTCTATTTTCGTTTATTTACGAGCTCAGATCTGGAGCAATCTGAATTGAGCAATTCTTCGTCGAAGGACTATTTTCCTCTCGATTGAACTGGTGAGTCTCGACTCCTTGTTTGAGTTGATCGAGCAATTGTGCGTATGTGTTTGGACATCTTATTGAATGCTCTGTTCTTGGTTTGAGAAGGAATTTAGGAGGAATTACAATTCTGGATTTACTAGTTGTGTGGAGTAGCTGATACTCGTTTGATTTTGAACTGTAAGTAATGATCCATATTATTTTGATCTTCTTCTCGTCCCTTTGAGTCATGTGATTTCAAATGTCCCTGATAGCTGGTTTAGATTGTGATGCCTACCACTGTTTGATTCAATGTCTCGCAGAAACTTGGATTTTCTGTTCGGACTCAAGGACTCGTGTCCGGTCTCACCGAGCAATCCCTGTGCTTTGGAGTCAATTTTTCTGTACTCTAGGATCCATTCTTTATACACAGGTAATGATTTGTTCACCTCATTTTCAGTTATGGTTGTGTTTTGTTTTGATTAGAGTTGGGTGATTTGTGGTTAGGTTTAGGGAGGGTTGTGTGTCTGTGTCCAGTGTCCAGCTTATGGTTCAAACTAGAGCCGAGTCGTGGCTGCAGTAGAGTATTGATGTCTGGACCTTTTGAGCATGATGGCGGTTGGTAGCAGCAACTGTAGGCTGATGTTGTAGCTTTCGAATTGGTAGCAGCAGCTTGGATCTTAGTCTTCTTGCAGTCTTTGCAATTGAACTGGGCTATAGTAGCTGTTGGACTGCTATGAGGGTGCACTACTAATGTTGAGGGACTGCTAGTTTTGGTTTTGTATTATACGTCATTTTTTGTATATTAAGTCATTTTGATTTAATATGTATTAAGTCATTTTGTAATTCTTATTTGGTTGGGAAGTTTCGAACCTGGTCCTGAGAGGACCAGGTGATGTTGATATGAGTTAGTGTTAATTATGCAAACTTGTTATATTTTTGTGGAGTTGTATGCATATGAACTGGTGGATTTTTTCTTTATTTCCTTTTAAACTAAACTTGGACTAGAGCTGAATCTGAATAGTCCATGGTAGGTTGGGTTTGGATTTTTTTGTGTATCTATGATATTCTTCTATATTTAGGGTTCTCTTTTTGATCTTGTATAAGATACCTGGGAATTTCTAATTAATTATGGTTAAGCTAATTAGGCAAATCAGATTTAATCACTTGGTGAACTATCTCTATAATATTAAATTTGGATATTCTAGTTAGTCTATTAATAAGTTTTAAGTTGAATCTCTAAGTTAGTAATAAACTAGAAATAATTTAGATATTAATCAACTTGTATCAAATCATTTAAATACAGGAAGACATCCACTCCATTGTTACCCGTACTTTCCCGGAGCAAGGCAAGTACTTTTCTACGGTCTTGTACATTTACATTTCTTGTACTCTTCTTGTGATACGTCATGACACGATATCCTGTACTCCTGTAATCATGTATTCCTGTTCTTGTACTTGCTAGTGTCGGGTGGGGAAATACCTAGCCTGGACCAAATCCCGGTTATTATATTCATGTAGATAGCTTAGGCCTCGCATCGTGCATGCGGCCCTAAGCCGTACCATATTCATGTACTCCTGTACTTGCTCCTGTACTCTCCCCAGCCGTCACATTGGACTATTGTATTTCGATATCGTACACTTATCATGTCTGGTACTTCAGGATTATAGTTTCATTCCTGTACATTACATTCATTACTTTACATTCCTGTACTGTAGTTTCGGTACTTATTTCCTGTACTACTTTCCTGTTCATTCCTGTATTTCTTTTCTTGTATTCTGTACGCAGATTCATATCAGTTCTTGTTCATTACCTAGAACTGTACTTTGCTCCGCTCCTGACTAGGATATGTTGGAGGTGAGTTGGAGGCTCTTTGCGACACATATTATGGCCGAGAGCCAGTAGATGCAGGAGAGCCAACTGGAGTTGCTCATGACTTAGAGGCTGCAGAAGCCTAGAGCTTTACCATAGTAGTTCTACATTTTCCTTGTGTTATGAGACTAGTAGACTCTATTTTCATTTGGTGGAATGTAATAACTTTGAGACATGTATCTGGATTTGGGATTCGTTTACAGATGCTGTGTTCACATTTATCTTTATTATCTGGTTAGCTTTCCCTAGATTGATACAGCTTACTTCGTCGTGTCTAACGACGAAGGCTGGGCGTGTCTAACTCGTGTCCGATTATTCGGGAGCGGGTCGTAACATGTTTTTAGTGGTGGCCCATGTAGGTATATCCTAATAGTACCTAGGTATTAGTGTACTATTGAGGGACTTGATTAAACTAGGAAAAACTTGATTCACAGCATAGGAAATCAAGTACATCGGGTATATATGGATATTATATAAACATTTACATTTTCTGGTAGGTTAGGTTTTTATATCACGAAGTTTTCTTTTGTTGCAGGATGGTTGCCACGACGAAGACCGCTGATCGGTCAGGAGTTACAGGCAGCTCAGATCAGCCTGCACCAGATGCTCCAGTAGATCAGCTTCCGCCACTGCCTCCGATCTTTCCTCCTTTGCCCCCGATGATGACTTTTGACGGCGCTCAGGTGATGGCTATGTTTCAGCAGTTTATGGAGGCCCAGAACCACCAGGCGGCGCAGTTTCGGGCGACAGTCGTTGATGCGTTCAGGACCAGAGAGCCGGCAGCACCAGCTCCAGCAGCACCTGCAGCATCGAGACCAGGGACGGCCAGGGACTACCAGAACCTCTGTCCGATGGACTTTTGGGGCAACGAGGGGATAGTTTATGCGGACGAGTGGCTGGAGAATGCGGAGAGGACCTTGAAGATGGCACGGATCCCGGATGACCTGAAGGTGGAGGTGGCAAGCATGCGACTCTTTGGTTTGGCCAGGGCTTGGTACCGGGAGGAGCCCCAGTTGGTAGAGCACCAGGTTTCTTGGACAGATTTCAAAACTCTGTTCAAGGAGATGTTTTTCCCAGATGTGGAGCGGGATGAGCTGAGGATGCAGTTCGAGATGCTGCATCAGGGGACTATCTTATCGTGCTTAGATTGTGATTGAGTATTATCGTATCTTATACTTGTCCTCCATTCGGAGTTGAGATTGTGACAGGTATATTATATAATTGCGTGAGTTGTTGATTAGATAGTGACCTAGAACAGCGTTCTACCGCCGACACTGCGGCGTAGGCTGGGCGTACCCACATCTCGTACCCTTACTCTACGGTACGGGTCGTGACAGACGGTTATGGAGTACACTTCAGAGTTTACTAGGCTCAGCAGGTTCGCGGAGAACCTAGTTAGAGCACCGGAGGACAGAGCTTGAAGATTCAAGAAGGGCCTTACCAGGGAGCTGCGACATGCGGTGGCTATTAGTCAGGCTACGACGTATGCGAGCATCCTCAAGATTGCTCAGGCTGTAGAGAAGGTGGCAGAGCCGAAGCCGAAGAGGGACCGGGATATTGGCAATAGCAGTTTCCAGGCACCAGCGAAGAGCGTCCAGACTCAGGTTCAGGCGAGGCCACAGCAGCCGGCATAGCAGCATCACTGTCCAGCCAGAGCTCCTGTACATCAGCATCAGAGACAGCAGCAGCCAGCTATTTGTGCATTCTGTTACCGACCGGGACACCGTTTCGACGAGTGCCGCAAGAGGCTCGAGCTCTGTTTATTCTGCAGATCAGACGCACATCAGATGAGGGATTGCCCACAGGCTGCAGCTCGACTGACTGGAGGACCTATATTTTCAAGTAATTATATATAATATTTTTATTTTTAAGGATTATAAATATATGTATCCAATTATCAAATTTCTCTTGATTATCCTCCTATCCTAACCAATCAGATTCTTCATATTCCCTCGCCAATTCTGGACCACCTTATATCAACCCTAACTAATCTGACCGTCCTTGACCCGTCGGGACTGTCCGTACCACCATCAGAGGTCACCTTGTATAGTTGTTGCACCGAAGTCGCAGTTCGTACCACCTTGATTATCGTAGCACACCAGACGTCCTACCAGGCAAGACACCTTGCCATTTACTGTTTACTTATTTTAGCTCATATTTTATGCATTGTTCATTATTTTTTTATGCAAAATAAACTGTGATACATGGCATAACCTATTAGAACTTACTGTTCATCTATATTCTTGCTATGTATTATTTTTTTACACATTAAACCTAGATTTAAGAGACCACCTTTGTGTGTTGCATTCATGGCCTTGACACGTTGTACCACGAAGTTGAGTCGCATGTAGAACACGGAAGTGCGTGATTGGTTGGCCACCAGTACGTACAAGCCGTGCGATAAGAATAACCGCTAATAGAGGTTGCATGCTTAGGTTGACTTAGCGGTTATAGAGGTTTACTGTTGTGGATACAATAGAGTAGGCATTGGGCGGGGAGGACAATTCCTTAGCGTATGGGCTTCGATGCACTTTCCCTTGTGACCCGGACTCTCCGCTGGAGATACGGGGTTGATGACCCATGATTACTGACGGCCACTGATGATTCTGCGGAACGTCATGCTCTTACTGATGGGGCCTCTAGTGCCCCAAGGGGGGACTATGCCGATCCTATTCAGCCAGGGCCCATGCGTAGGAAGGATTGTTCTTAACTACATATCACTTAGAATGGTAGGCTACCTTTAACTGTTAGGTACGAGTACTTTTGGTTTGAGTACTTGTATCTTGTCGTGGCTTGGAACAATAACTTGTCGCCGAGTAGTTTGTCACATTTTGTCCTTGTTTGGTTGTAGATGTGACTTACTACTTCGATGAGAAGGTATTGAACCTTGTTGGGGTTCGAATACCATATTGGATTCATGGCATGGAAAGATACGTCACCGTGAATTAGTTTACCATCTCCTGTCCTTGTTTGGTTGGGGGGATGGTACGCTCGTTCAATAGGTGTGTATTGGACCATGTTATAAATTCAATTGACTTATTTATTTGAGCAATATTTATTCAGTTTATATGGCATGATATTATGTGTCTTGTTACGTCCCTCTGAGGACCTGGTTATCTCGCCAGGTGTGTGCTACTGTCTTTCGCAGGTGCTTTAGCTCTAGCCGTGACCATCTCTATTTCTTCGAGGATGATTGTGCTTGGATCGTCTTCGCTTCGCTCGCCACTCATTTCATTTTCCATGTATTTTATTTCCTTATTTTGTTGGTAGTGGATTTGTCTCCGCCCAACATATTGTATCAAGACAATTCATTCTCATTATATGATATCTTTTATTATTTATTTTGTGTGGATGAGATTAGTTATGGTTCACTGCATTTTACAGCTTACGTATATTTTTATACGGCTGGCATGTCTACGTTCCTAGTCCTACGTATTTTGGGACTGGGACGTTACAAAGTCAGATTTTGGTCGAGGATTCCTTCGTTCAAAGGGGCTATGCCTTCGTAGAAGAACTGTTGATGAGCCTCAGAACGTGGTGGAACGCTTCTCACGAGGAGTTCAAACCAGGGCGACACCTTGGAGGTCTTGACGACCTAGCTTGTGGGTGGATGGCCACCTCGGAGAGCCACAGGTTGTGCTCTGCCTTGCTCATTGGTGACCGCATACTTTTGTTAGGCTAGAAGAGCCTCAGAAGCTGATGTCCATTTGAAAAAAGGCCTTCTTGCTGCGCTGTGGCCTGAGCTTTCGGCGGGCCAATAGTTGCTTCCTGAAGTGATGTGCGTCTGGAGGGAGGAAGCTGTGGTGGAGACTTTGATGGAGACTGTATTCACATCTTCTATCCACAATGCCTCTCTCCATGATGATCACACTGTGAAGAGTAACCCCGACGTAGATCCGTAGGAGTTTTCAATTCGGCACATGTAATCACAAAGTCTTTTGTAACAGATCCTTGTAATTATATCTTTATGCAGTCTTTTATGTAATCGTGACGAGTCTGTAGCCATGACTAATAAAAAAAGGACTTCTGAGCTTTTTATCTGTTTGTGACTTTTGTCTTTGCTATTAGCGTGCTTGACCGCCTGTGCCTCTGCACCTTGTATTATGTTGAGATTTTTCATGCTTCTACAAGACCCCCTTCAAAGTGTCCCGAACTTGGATCAAGCTCGGGGTACTTTGAATAGAAGCATGAACACGTGTCACTTTGTAGGAGAAATACCCATCACCTCAGTTGCCAGGCTGACGTCGTGCTTAAGCTTCATCATTAAAAGCCTCCAGCCGTCACCTCTTTAAGTTTTGATCATGACTCCTCGTTTCACGCAAACGTTTATCATGACCTTTTTTCTGAGCCCACGTCATTTTGAGAGTTTACGAAGCGTCTCGTCTTCTTTTGTCAACGTGGCACGGCTCTTTCATATAGGAATGTTGAGGGAGAGAGCACCTTTCTTTCTTTTCACCTACTCCTTTACCAAAGCTTTGTCAGAGTCTTCCTTTTCTTTAAAACCCTAACCTTTTCCGCCATGGCTCCCAAGAAATCAAGAATTCAGAATGCCCCTGCCGCGAGTTCCAAGAAGGCTCGTGGAGGAGTGGCCAACCCCCGTCCGGTTGTAACACCTTCAAGGGCTAGTCGTCAGCCGGTTGTAGAGCCCACGATGCCATCTAGACCGTCGTCCGTGAGGCAAGTCGGAAAGGCTTCGTCGAGCCGCCGTAAAGCCAAAGGGAAGCAACTGGCTTCTGAAGTGGTCGTTGTTGAGCAGCCTTTCGTTAAAGGGGATGTACGACCACCTGTTGCGGGCAAGTGTCTGACTCCTTTGTTGGATTCTTGGCGTGCCGTACGTACATGAGTATCGACTCTGAGGAGTGTTGTCTCGGAGGAATGTCGTTGTCACGTTTCTAGAAGCATGGAAAATATGGGGTTCATGCAGATCACAAATTACCGCATATGTACTTTGGGCCAAACAGGTCCGCATAAAAGAAAGCCGCATGACAGATTCAATGCCTTATGCAGCCCGTCGACAACCAGCTGCAGAAGAAAGATATGTGGCCAAGAGGATCAGTTCGTCTGATAAAGCTGACAAGTTCTGTCAAAACTGACAAAAATGACAACTCTGACACTTTGACAAAAAGATAAGACGTGAGACGCCACCCAAAAGCAGGGTTCATATGCTTTCATGCGGCCAGAAGGAGTGTCACCTAAGCTGCATGAACCTTATGCGGCTCAAACATATGCGGCCCTAAAATCTTCAACTTCATGCGGCCAAGAGTAACTGTGATCCAAGCCGCATGAGCTTTATGCAGCCAAAATACATAATCTATGCAGCTTAAATCCTTAAGCTATATGTGGGCTAAGGAGGTTTGTGACTTAAGCCACATGAGCTCATGCGGCCACACATGGTCGAAAAGTGAGAGGCTCATGTGGCTCAAAATGATTCCTGCGATAGGACACGTGGCAGGCTGACTTAGTCTTAACTACCCAAATTTGCTGCAACAAAATCCCAACAAATCGACAGATGGCGGCCAAAGAGCGGTCTTTATGTGCTAATTAGCCACGTGGCCACAGGCCATCTATGCGACTCAACATACATACCACTATATAGCAGAGTGCCACACCCCTGCAAAAGGCTAGCAACCTTCAAAAAAAGCAATTTCTTCAAGAGCTAAGGACTGCGGCAGATAGTCCAAGGAGTAAGGCAGAGTTGATAGCACTTTTCCGAGCCTCTACCGTCACCCTCAGATTCAAAACTAAACAATTGTACTTAGATTGTTTCCTAAGATTTCTTTCTAGGCTTTTCTTTGTACAAGCGAGTTTGCAATCAATTTTAGTGTTCCTGTAATACCTGTCTTTGATTTTTTATGGCAAACACGATGGCGACTCTGCTGGGGACGTCCTTCTCTTCTGATGAAAAGTTGGTGACGCAATCTGACGTGTCTAAGCTCTCTACACAGCAGATGCTTGTGGTTCGTTTTGACCAACAAGCCTTCGAAGAATTGCTCTCTGAAGGGAGCGCTAGCCCGTCTCAGAAGCGAGCCAACCCAAAGAGGACTCGCAGGACGTTGGTGCGCAAAACTGTTGCCCCCGACCAAGTTCTCGAAGAAGCTCCTTCTGCAACCCAAGACGGTGACCAAGGCTCTCCTGCGGCTTTACTTCCGACCGCAGAGGACCCACTGCCCTAAATCCAGCAGAGGAAAACACTACGATGCTGAGTTTTTGGGGGCACAAGGAAAATCCATGCGATAAAGAAGAAACCGCATAAAAGATGGACAGTCTGTCCATGCGGCAACCTACTCTGGCCGCAGGCAGACAACTCATACGGCAGCCAACTCTGGCCGCAGGAAGATGGCCCATGCGGCAGCCAACTCTGGCCGCAGGAAGATGGCCTATGCGGCAGCCAGCTCTGGCCGCAGAAAGACCGCCCATGCGGCAGCCAATCCTGGCCTCAAACAGGATGTCTCATACGGCCCTGTTAGAAGCTCTGTGTTCAACCGTCTCTCATGCTGGCCCGACTCCATACGGCCCATTGAGAATGTGGGATGTATCAATCTGGACTCTTTTTACTATGCGCCTTCGAGCGCTAAGTCAAAAAAGCCTAGGGCAGTGCGGGCTGAACAAGCCCAGTAAACTGTCCAAGTTACTGACTATCAGCGGGCCCCGTTAACTGTTACACGGGCTCCTGAACAAGCCCAGTCAACTGTCCAAGATACCATAAAATTTATCCTAATCTATTACTCGCAGCATCGTGTACCAAAGAGTAGTAGGTCCATAAAATATTATTCAAATCTATTTGCTCATATTTTCAGATGCATAAAAGGGCAATAGATCCACAAAAATCCTCCAGTAGGATGTCCTTTATAAAAAACACAAATGCTGTATTAGGCCCCTAGTTCAAGCACCACAAAATACCGCAAATAAAATGGTGAACATACTCTGCTTATTCAAAATCAGTTACATTTAGGACTACATCGACAGCAGAAAAAAGAAAAGAAAATCTGGCAATACATAGTTTGGTTAGTTTGACAGCACTTCGTCTTCAAGCAGTTTCGTGGCCCTCGAAAGAAGTCATGTTTTACTGCTGAGAAGCAAACAAGGCTCTTGAATCCCCAAGGAGCTGCCTGGAGGAGGGAAATATAGCATGCTATCCTCCCCTCCATATTGCGGATGCCTTAGCCCTGCTCCCCCGAAGGACCATACCTTCAAAACATCATCCCTGATGGTGGTTTCGCTTACTTGGAGAGCCGTGAAGGCAGGACGTTCATAATGATGCCTGACCACCGTCCAACTCTCCTAGGTATAAAGGCCCTTCCTACCACCTGGAAAAAACTCTTCCGAAGCATGAAGAGTCCTGAGTTGTTTGATGTGTATGCCAAAATGGCGTGAGAAAAACTCTTCCAAAGCATGGAGTTTTGAGCTGTCTAATATAGGTGTCAGAATGGTGTATTTTCACTCTATCGCTGACACCGGTCCTGGAGAAGTTTGCTAGTCAGATACCTACAAAACATGGAAAAAAGGGGGGCTTAGTACCAAAAAGAAAACAACGAACTCTGTTTTTTTTTCAGTTATGCGGCCTAGCCAGTTATACGGCCTAGCCAAAACAGAACTCATGCGGCCCAAAGTCATGAGGCCGGCTTCATGAAGTACTCCTGCAGCTCAGTCATGAAACACTTATGCGACTCAGTCATGAAGTGTTCATGCGGCTCAATTATGAGGCATTTATGTGGCTCAGTCATGAAATACTCATGCGACCCAGTCATAAGGTACTCATGCGACTCCGTCATAAGGCAATTATGCACTCCAGTCATACAGTGTTCATGCAGCCCGATCATAAAAGTGCTCGTGTGGCTCATTCATGAGGCACTTATGCGGTTCAGGCATGAAGTGTTCATGCGGATCAATCTTGAAGCACTTATGTGGTTCAAGTTCGAATGAGCAGCGGTTATGCGACCCAGCCCATGCGGCCCTATCATGCAGGACACATACGGTCCAAATGAGATAGGGCACGCACCGACCAGGCTTAAAGCACATAGACAGTATATGACAGGCCTGTGCATGTCGGGATGAATGGAGGAAGCGTCTGCTGCTCTCGACGGAGAGGCAAGTCCCCTCCCTTTGGCCGCCGTACCAGTCGACTTGGAAGCCTTTGGAGCCATAGCAGAAAGTATGATGAAGTCGAAGGAGAAGAAGGAAAATCTCTCTCTGGCCCATTTATAGAGTTGCTAAAAAGTGCCTCTTCGATTCTCGAGATCATTAAGGATAATGTTGACATTTGGGGACTTTATCCCTAGTAACCGTCGGCTTTATCTCCACAACCGAATCAAGAAAATTAAATGCAGCAGTGACAACTGGCAGGCTGATGGGGCCTTCCTACGGCTCGAGATCTCTCTGCGGCTCGAAAATTCCCTGCGACTTGAAGACTCCCTGCGGCTTGACATATCTCCATGCTTCTTATTCAAAGTATTCCAAATTTGCAATTTGAAAACTTTGAAGGAGGGTCTTATAGAAGTATGGAAAAAATGGGGTTCATGCGGATCATAAATTGCCGCATATGTACTTTGGGTCAAACAGGTCCGCATAAAGGAAAGCCGCATGACAGATTAAATGCCTTATGTGGCCCGTCGACAGCCAGCTGCAGAAGAAAGATATGCAACCAAGAGGATCAGTTCGTCTGATAAAGCTGACAAGTTCTGTCAAAACTGACAAAAATGACAGCTCTGACACTTTGACAAAAAGATAAGACGTGAGACGTCATCCAAAAGCAGGGTTCATACGCTTTCATGCGGCCAGAAGGAATGTCACCTAAGCCGCATAAACCTTATGCGGCTCAAACATATGCGGTCCCAAAGTCTTCGAACTTCATGCGGCCAAGAGTAACTACGATCCAAGACGCATGAGCTTTATGCGGCCAAAATACAGAATCTGTGCAGCTTAAATCGTTAAGCTATATGTGGGCTAAGGAAGTTTGCGACTTAAGCCGTATGAGTCTCATGCGGCTCCACATGGTCAAAAACTGAGAGGCTCATGTGGCTCAAAATGATTCCTGCGACAGGACACGTGGCAGGCTGACCAAGTCTTAACTACCCAGATTTGCTGCAACAAAATCCTAACAAATCGACAGATGGCGGCCAAATAGCAGGTCTTCATGTGCTAATTAGCCACGTGGCCACAGGACATCTATGCGGCTCAACATACATACCACTATATATAGTAGGGTGCCATACCCCGGCAAAAGGCTGGCAACCTTCAAAAAAAGCAATTTTTCAAGAGCTAAGGACTGCGTCAGATAGTCCAAGGAGTACGGCAGAGTTGATAGCACTTTTTGAGCCTCTACAGTCACCCCCCAGAATCAAAACTAAACAATTGTACTTAGATTGTTTCCTAGGATTTCTTTCTAGGCTTTTCTTTGTACAAGCGGGTTTGCAATCAATTTCAGTATTCCTGTAATACCTGTCTTTGATTTTTTTTATGGCAAACATGTTGTCTTAACCGGGCATCTGTACGGTTTGCACGTTAGTTGATGTATAGTGCATTTTGATAATGCCTGCATGGAAGCTCCAACGTTAGTCATCCCAACCTTTTCATCGTAATGTCTTTCTATTTTTTGTTTTCCTGGCACCTTTTATTTATGTGTAGTTCCTGTGCCCCCGACTCTCTTCGAGGATACTTTTTTGCCTTCACAGGCTGCGCCGGAGGTCATGGTGGCGAGGAGGCACTCGTTGCTTCTACTGCGCAGCCAGTTGCTTATGGTCAACCAAAAAGTCGCCTAGCTATGATCCAGGAACAACGACTCACTTACTTTCATCGCATGATGGATCGAGGTAGATTGTTTGGCCCACTGGATAACGTCAAGATGTTGAAGCCTCGGCTTCTCTATGGTGATGAGTTGGTGCCACAAAATGTTGAGCTCTTAAGAACAATAGAGGGTTGGTACATCGAGAACTATGACATTGCTTTGTTTGCGCCCTCCGTTAGCCGTCATCCTCCACTTTCCATTTTCTCCTGTTTGTCTGAGTGCATCTCATGAAGTAGGATTTAACCCTGAGACGTGATGGTCTGATGATGGGTCTTATTAAGGAGGAAGGGCACTCCACTCATAGAGACTATTTTAAGGATATGCCTGATAGTCCATCTGCCATGCTGTGGGTATTGCTCCCTAGTTCTCCCTGGTGTTTCTGCCCCTGAAGTACATCCCTATCGTGCCTCTCTATTTGTTAAGATGTTGGCCAATGAGTGTCCTTATCTAAAGGGTGCCTTCCATGTCGTTGGTGGATTTATCCTGACCCCGAGTGGAGGGAATTGTCTTAATGGGCGGCAGAAAGGTACAAGTTAGACCTGAAGGATACAGGCCTTAGTCGCTGTATCAAAGCTACTGTGCAAGGGATCGAGGTCAACCGGCCTCTTTTTCTTGCTTTATTAGAGTTTGTAATCACCACACAGGGACGTTCTATACTCTTTATGGCGAGATGGGCTTGGCTCTCCATGAGATGCGCACTATCTCAAAGCTGCCATGGGGGGACCACCCTTACGAGGAGTACACTCCTTGCAGGGAGGAGTTTTTCATGTTAGAGAACACGTACCCTGAGATGATGGATGTCTACAAAGAGTTGTTTTGCCACCACCAGGTATATAAATGCCAGGATGGAGTGCCAGATCAGCCGTCTATCAAGGCCTGGACTAACTATATCTTCATAAGGCTTCCTTCAGTGCCGGGACAGGCCTATTTCACCACGCATCGGGAGTATAATGCTGATGAAGTGGACGATATGATGGCCGAGCCTGGGTGTTAGCTCCGTTAGTAGATGCCGAGGGGAAGCCTACTTCCAAAGTCTATAATTTCCTCTGTCAATTTGACTGCCCTGAGCCATAAAGCGGGTTTAGTGCTTTTCTGATGATTTGGCTGCGAAAGGCCGTGGTTCCAGGAGGCTCGGGACCTGTTGATCAGATTGGTCAGGATCTGATCTTGCCTGCCGTAAAGCTTGCCTTCAGACATTCCTTGGCCTTGCTGCCGGCCATGGTCTGTGACATCTTGCATGACTTGCGAGAATTTTCTCGGAGAATAATCGATCGTGAAGGAAGGGATAGAGATTTCCCCTTGGTCGGGCTTTCCTACCATTACCTGATGGGTTACCTTTGCACCGTCCTGGTTTGATAGCTCCTAATACCTTTTTGGGGTACGCGACAGGGGATGCGACCCTGCATAATTATGAATCTACACAGTGGGTCAATCAGGACGTTCCCGCCTGTAGATGGATGCTGGGCAATTTAAGAGAATATGCCATTCGTGTGGTTTGCCTTCTTATAATGGCAATTTGGCGGACGAGGCGCTGGCGGATGTGAATCTAACTCTCGGAGCATTTCGTTGGCTACAGTCTATCCGCTCCTCTCATCTGGTGTATCACAACTAAGACCAGATATATCTGGAGCCTTACCTGCCAAGCCGCTTCGTACGACAGTTTGGCTATAGCTAAACTATGATGGGCAATCCAAGTTCCTGTCTTGGTTCTGTAGGAAGTCTCTTGGCAGGTACCCGAGCTTGGGGTTATTTCAGTGATGGTCATACTAGCGCTGGTTTTACCATCCCTTCAATGCATGGGGAGACGCATCTGTTGTATTCGTCCTCAAAATTTTACAGTGTTGTGCACAACTTCTCTCCAGAATATGACCGCCAACAGAGCTTACTCGAGGGGACGAAGTTTGAGGTACCTTGATCATCTTTACAGCGTCCTCAGAGGCTCTCCGCCTCGGAGAGCAGAACTACCGGTGGTTCCAGCTCGTCACGTGAAGGAAGGGATGAGGAGATGATTGTGAGCGACCAGCGAAAGCGTCCGGTTTCTCCCAGGGCGAGCTCTCCTCTTGTTAAGAGGGCCAGGGTGGCTTTTGCACCTTCGCGGGGGGCATCGTCCCGTCCGCCTTCTTTGGAGCCAAATGCCCCGTTTGCTGGGTCTTCTTCGAGGGTAAGTCCCCATGTTTTCCTTTCTTTAAGGTTATTTTGTCTGCTTTTTATGTATTATCATCGCTTGCTTCATGTAGGCGACGTCCTCGTGGTTAGACAGGCTTAGGAAGCTTTCTGAAGAGCCTGCGCCTGATGTTTCCTGAGCTATCGAGACCGGAAGGGGGACAGCGCCTGTTGTTAGTTCTGACTCAGGGGATGCCCCTCCTCCTGATTCTTTTGAGTACGAGACTCGGGGTCCATTGGAGCCGTCGGCTTCGTCCCCGTAAGACCCTGTTGTGGGGCCAACTGGGGGCGAGGCTGCAAGGTTTTCTACTATCCCTGTGGATCCAACCGGAGGGGAGGTAAGTGTAGGGGCCGGTGCTTTCACCCTGGATCCTGTCGTCGTACCCCCTCATCCTTCGGGAGGTGATCCTATTGTACGTACGGAGAAGATATTACTCGGACCAACCGTCGAGAAGCCGACTATTGGAAGATTTCTTAAGGAAGTTATCCTCGAAGTGGCAGAGGCAGTTATTGAAAGATTGGCTGATCGGGTGCTTGGGGAGACGTTAGAGGGGGCATCGACAAAATCGGCCGATGTGGCTGCCGATGAACAAACGGTTGAAGTCGCCGACAGGGTGGTTGATGCTGCTAATGTTGATGAACCTGCCGATGCCATTGCGACAGAGTTGGTTGAGGACACAATCGACGAACCGGCTGCTGGAACCTTGGCCGATGAGATCACGACACAGCCGGTTCCGGCTATAGAAATAGTCGGGGAGCCGGTCGTGACTCCAATGCCGTCGAATATCCCACCGGCGGCTCCTCTTGTTCTAGCATTAGTGTCATGAAGTTCTGTGAATGCTGCTATCCCGGCTTTCCTATCACCTCAACGGGTTTAGCAGATAACAAATATTATTCAGACCTTTTCTTGGGTACTATCCGTTATGCTCTGTCACATGGGTTGGAGGGCATCTTACAGCATAATGAATCGCTCAAGCGTGCCCGCTTTATTATTGATGGTCAGTTGCTGGTTTTGCGTAGCTATCCTGAATGTAAGGCCAAGGCGGATGTAATAGGCAACCTAATGGTTGAATCCGAAGTCGTTGCCTTAGAACTGCAGATCTCGAAGACAGTGTCCCTACTCTGGTTGCTAAAGAGTTGGAGAAAATCACTTCTGAAGTGTCCCATTATGAACAGCGGCACCAGGATTTGTGGGCCCGTCTCACGAAAATTGAGGCTGCACTCTAGGAAGTGACTGATGCTGATGAGGCTTGGGCTCGTTTTTGCATAGACGCAGAGGAGCGATGCAAGGACCTCCGATGGCAGATTCAGAGATTGGCGAAGGCTCTGGCCGTCGCTGAGGGTGATCTAAAGAAGTCAGAGGACCAGAAAAAGTCCTTCGCCAACGTTCGGACGCTCTAATTAAGGAGAGGAAGGATATCGATGCCCGTCAGACAGAGTTGCCCCTTGCGCTTCAAGCTTTGTCCTCTATCGAAGATGAAACTGCTAGGCGTCAGGAGGCTGAGCGGAGGGCCCAAGCATTAGTTGGGCAGCAAAGGACTCATTTGAGGAGCCGGTTGGAAGAGCTTAAGAACCGATCTTCCCATCTTTGACTTCTTGCTTCTTCTTGTTTCTCTCAGTTTATAAGAGATTATATATATATATTTGTAATAGAAAACATCATCTCACATATATATGAAATTCTTCACTTTCCTTTTTTTTTGATCTGTCTGTCTTCATAGTTGTGTACAGAAGTAAGAATTTCCTTTAGAGTAGATAACTTTATTGGAACTGGGTGTTTACTCAGAGGTGATATGGACATGGTAAACACGAAAATTTTTGTAGAGACACTTTCTTACTCAGAGGTAATGTGGACATGGCAAGGATAGACTCCACGAGGGTATAGAACGACTCAGAGGTAATATGGACGTGAAGGGTTCCATGAGTAACAACCATGGGGGGTTGTTATGGAAGGGTTGCCTACTCAGAGGTAATATGGACATGGCAAGCACCCTTTTCCAGAATAACAGTTCAGAGGTAATATGGAGATAAAATATTTTTTCTAGAGAATTATGACAACTCAAGGCTATTATAGGAAAAGTGCGACTACTCAGAGGTAATATGGAATGGTAGACACGGTATAGAATAACACTTCGGAGGTGATATGGACGTGAAATGTTTACTAGGTGTTATGACAACATGGAGTCATCATGGGATAGGCGACTACTCAGAGGTAATGTGGACATGGTAGACGCGACTTGACTAAGGTGTAGGGAATCAATCCAGAGGTAATACGAACGTGGAAGGTTTTCTGCTAGGGAAAGGTATAGAAGGAATGAATTCTTTCAAAGGAATTCATGAACACTTACTGAGACGTGGGAGATTCCGACTGCGCGCAGGGCCATTCCTATTGAAAACCCAGGCGTTGAGCCCAAGGTTCATGTTCGAAGTACTCGACTGCCTGGTCTTCGTCTTCGATTGGAGGGCTTGCAGAGGCCATGTTAGCTGACAACATCCTTTTGAAGACCTGGACGGTACAGGTGTCGGAGTCCCAGGTTGAGGTGTCAAAAGAGTGTACGACAGACTCCTCCTATGGTGTTTGTCTCAGATAGAGGCCCAAGAGGCACTCCGAGAGGCGCATGATGGAACCTGCAGAGTGTAAGACCCAGTTTCCTAAATAAGGGTAATTTTGAAATTTTGAAATTTGTAATTTTAATCTTTTAATAAGGTTATTTAAATCATGATATGATTTTTGGTGGTTTTTAATTATTTTAAAACTATTTTATTGCTAATTTGTGATTTTGGAGTTTTGCCAGTGAAACCCTGAGACGACTTGACCTAGAGCCTAACCATGTGATTAGGATGTTTTATTTATCATTTTTGGCCTAGGGGTATTTTGGTCATTTTCGTTTCTTGGAATTAATTGTAAATTGCTTGAGTGATGGTTGTTATTTTGACCTTTGCTAGTTGAGACTATGGAGACTAACCTAAATGTTGACTTTGACTATGGTGACTTGGTTTGCATGATGGGACCCTAGTCTAACTTAAGTCGACCCAAGTTGACTTGTTGGGCTATTTTGCATAGAGAGAATAGGTGCTTAGGGTGCTTGCACTTTTGGCTAAGGGGTTGATCCATTTCACATTGAAACTTGGCCCAAGCCCAATAGCCACAACCCTAACCCTAATTCTTTCCATACATGGCCGGCCCCTAGGGTTCCCCCCCTATTTAATGTCTCTTCCTAGTTCTTGCCCCTTTTTACATCACATCAACTATTGGCAAGAAAGAGGTATTGGCCTTTCTTCATCAATCCATAACTTCTTCATTTTAATTCATTTTTGACTCTAGTCTCTTGCAATAGAACCTAATCATACTCTATTTACTGTTCATGGAGAGAAATCTCAGATTTCGTGCAATTAGGGGCTTTTGACTTGCAAGAGGCATCTTCCTATTTGGGGCTTTTTCCTTGAGTTTGATACTCAATAGGTAAACACCTCAAACTATCATCAATCTTGATTTCTTTGCATGGTTGCCTAGATCTAGGTGTCCCCTAGCTGTGGTGTGTGTTTGGTGAAGTTTTGCATTGGTTTCGTGTCTGTATCGGACACGTATCTGTCTTCATTTGTAAGTGTTTGTTGAAATGCCTCTGAGAACTTTCTCATCTTATTTTCGAAATGTTTTGATTGAAAATATTGTTTATGATGTGCTCTTTGTTTTCCCTAACCTCTGAGTTGATTTTCGAGTCGTGTCGTGTCCACACAAGGACACGAACACGCTCGCATGCAGAGCTAGGGTTTCCCCTGCTGTTCGACTTGGCTGTAGGATACGACACAGTTTCGTTCGACCCAATACTACGAGGACACGTGGGAGCAGTGTCTGCGAACCAGACCCCCAAGTCTCTCGAAGTATCGTGTCGTATCGGACACGTTCCCGCTCATGCTCTGGGTTTACACGTACGCGTACGGGCGCACAGACACACGCTGATACGCATCTCGTACACCAACACGGGGACACATGGACACCTCGTGTTGTGTCCAGTGTAGCTCTAGTGCTAGGCTACACGTAGACACACGTGTCGTGTGTCGTGTCTACGAGCATGTTGAACTTGTGCACGAGGCAGTGCACTGTTTTATTGTTGCTCGTGTGTTAGTTTTAATGTTCGACATGTTTGTGTCCACTTGGTGGGACACAGACACCCTACATGACACGTATATATATGTCACAACAATTACCAACCAATTAACTGGAATATTAACTGTGATTTGAATTCGAATTTGGTGTTCCCCCAACTGTTTGATACATGTTCTGTTAAATTGTTCCTGAGATTTAAATGATGTTTTTAACTGATGATTTGATGTTAAAATTATAATGAACATATACTATGTCTGAGATTAAAGTTTACATTGTTTGAGTTCATGTGTGATGGTTGGTTTGTTTGATTTGTGTTTCCCTAGCCTGTCACACTGAATTCTGAACACATACACATCACCTAATACATACACACACATGTTCACAAAAATCTGTGATGAAAACTGAAACTCACACACAGTCTAACCTGGGAACACATCACATTGTACACACACACACCCTACTGCTATACACACACACACACCCTACTACTATACACAATCTAACTTGGAAAAAACTGAATTACACACACACACACACACACACACACACACACACACACATTGTACACACACACATATATACACCACTGTACAGTCCTAACAGTGATGGCTCAAATTCATATCCACTTGTTCAGTCATTGCATCACCCTTATGTATCAATCCTCACTCATTCACTGTATATCCCATATTATGTTGTATTATTCCCTGTTGTTCTAAATGTTCATTCCATAAATCATTACCTACTACCCTTTATTGTTCAGACTAACGGGTATCAGTCATTGCAATGTCCATTTACCTCAATGTTTCAGTCCATTTATATTTGCACAGTTCCTCTTTTGCTAAATTCTTCAAAATACTGAAGTCCATGCTATGTTCTCATTGTTTAGTCCTTAATATCGGTGAAGAGGAGGGGATAGGCTCGGGTAGAGGACTGTGGGCATTCTTGAGTTCAGTACTGATACTCATTGAGTATCAGTTATGTTGAATGTATGAGTGATGGCTCGAGTTAGTTGTGCCTATGATGACCAGTCCCTATCTCCACTTGGTATCAGTTAGTATATATTTTCCCTCCTTGGCATTTAATTATTCAGCCCTCTTTGAACTAGATATTCAGTCCAATACCCTTTAGTACCAAATCCTGCATATCTTCATAGGTTCTGCACTGCATTCATATGATCAGTCCCCCTCTCAAAATTTTCTGCCCTGCTTATGAGTTCAGTCCACACAATGTTTTGATGTTCTGTTCAAACATCTTCACCATCCATTTCAGTCCCATTTGAGTTCAGTCAATACCTGAAACTTAAGTCCAATGACCCCCCTCATGATTTTGTCTTGCAGCACACCATATCAGTCCAGATATCAGATTAGGCCACTGTTCGGTAAGCTCAATTTTGGTGAACTGAGTGTTCAGTCCCCTTCTCATTTGATGTTCAGTCATTAACATTTATATTCACTCCCATTTACCTCATGATTCAATCAAATTCTTCTCATCTACATGATCTTTATATATCATCTTCTAGTATCATTCCGCATTGACACTCATGCCACTGTCACTCTATCCTCTCTCTCTCTCTCTCTCTATATATATATATATATATATATATATATATATAGATATATATATAATAAAATATATATATATATATATATATATATATATATATATATATATATATATATATATATATATATATATATTATTTTCATGCATGACAATATGTAAATATATATGATTGCCTATATATTTAGTATATGTAAAATGTGGTTTGAATGTATATGTGTATGCCAATATGGGTATGTATATAGGCATATAGCCCTATATGATTTTCCTATGTGTATGCCAAGGTACATTGAGTATATATGTATGTATATATGAAATTGTGCATATTTGATAGCTTGTATAGATTTGTGATTTTTGTGAATGCTAGGATAGACATAGTTAGACTTAGTGAGACTTGTCTGGGTTAGGATTTGACCTAGTTGACCTAGTTTGGCTAGTATAGTTGACTAGAGTTGACCAAAGGTTGACTTTAGCCTAGATTGACCAAACATCATGTAGAATGCATTATAATGTTCTATATTACCATTCTGGACATGTTGTGACTTGTGTTGTTCTAAATAGGAGTCAGACACCTCTTCTCAGACAATATATTCATTTCGGATACTCAGGATATCAGGCGAGTACATTCTCTGACCGTTTCATACTAGATAGAATTTACATTTATGCTCTAGATTACTTTACATGATGCTGACACGTCGTTAACACGGATTGGTACTATATGGATCCCTTCATGAGATGTTATCCCCCTCGGGAGTATCGGATACATCATGTCATGTGTGTTTCACTTTCATCATGTATTCCTGTGCTTTCACCGAATATGTGCACTCTCGTGATTCATGTACTCTCATGTTCACGGAGCCCCCATGTTTATATTCATGTGCACCCATTTATGGGTTCCCATGTGAAATCAAGTGCAATAACATAACCTGTCTGGATCCTTGTGTATTGATTAGGGTACGGGGGAGTATTAATGGTCATGTGAACAATTCCAAAGTAATGTAGTCAGGTGCAAACTTTCATGTTTATTATCAAGTCGTTCACATGTCTATCTTGTACTCTACATCACTAGTCACTTTTAGCTCTTTACTTATAGTAGATATTTCTTTACAGTCATCTTTTTACTTCATATATTTTCCAACGTTTCATGTATCTTACTCTATAGCATATTTACATAACCTGTCATATTATGAACTGCGTGAGATGTATTGTGCTCGCTCCCGTCCTGACTGGACATGTTAAAAATATTATAGAGGACGAGGAAGAGGCGTATTGTACCACCTACTACGGGGCAGCATTAGAGGACACCTGTGACTTGGATTCCAGCAGGATCCATTACCTGCTGACGTCACTCCATAGTTTAGTTATCTTATTCAGTTGTATCTCATCTGGATATTTGTATTAGAGATTTTGTGATGATGTGGATTTGTGGAGTTGTTAGATGTTTATCTTAGACACTTTGGATCCTCTCTTTTATCATATTTCATCTGTGGATTCTGTTGATATTCTTATCTATCTTATCGTACATCTTCCTTAGCTGTGACTGAGATTTGTTTGTTCCTTCATTCGGATAGTATAACTATGCAATGTACCTTAAACTGCTAGATGCATCTGACCTAGGACAGTGTTATACCGCTGACACTGTGGTGTAGGCTAGACGTACCCACTTCTCGTCCCCTTACACTAGGGTACGGTCGTGACACGTTTTAAGTGGTGGCCCATGCAGGTCGAGTTTATGTAGTGGTATTCGAACTAGAGTATCACTATAGCCTGCAGTAGGATTAGAATATATTTTGAAGGTACTCAATCACACCTAGAAAAAACTCTTAATCTGATTCCTATTACCTAAATTTTGCTGCGACCGTCCTCCCTTGATGTTATCGCTTCATTCTCAGTGATTGCGCTCTCGTTTGATCTGTCTTCAGGATGGTTATGGAGACACGATCTCATCGTCTCGATCAGGAGGACACCACTGAGGGGTCTGCCACTTCTCGTCCTGATCAGCAGGACCCCGAGACTGCAGCTCCTATTATGCCAGCTCAGGCTGGGATATCTGCAGCTTATGGGAGTGCACATCTTCCTACTCCGAAACTTTCCCCAGTTATCCCGAACGTTCTTCAGCAGCAGCCGCCATTAGGATCAGAGGACGTGGCACGGTTGTTCTCCTTCTTCCAGCAGATAGTGGAAACTCAGCGGCAACAGTTGCTTAAGAGGGGACATGACATTCAAGGAGCCAACAGCAGTGGAGGTCAGGCCAAGATGCCTCACGTACAGATTCAGCATCAGTATCAGCAGAGGCCTGTTCGGCAGCACCTTCAGCGTCAGGGACATACATTTTTCCACCAGGCATCCAGGTAGCAGGACGCTAGGTGCTTCTTCTGCAAGAAGGCAGGCCATGGGTGGAAGGACTGCAGGATGAGGCTTGGCTGGTGTTTACTTTATGGTTCAGCGAAGCATCAGTATAGGGAGTGTCCCAAGAGCCAGACACCATTGACTCAGGCAGCAGCAGGACCTAGGGCTCCGATAGAGCAGCAGAGGGGACCACCATTACAGTCGCAGCAGAACCCTAGATAGCAACATGTTATCAGTTGCCCTTTCTGTAAGAAACCAGGGCACGATTGAAGTAAATGCCGAATGAGGTTAGGCAAGTGCCTACTTTACGGAGCATCATATCACCAGTTAAGAGAGTGTCCCAAGTTTCTCGGATGGACAGCTCAAAAAGCAGGAGCGAGGGCTCTGGTGACCCCAG
>JANAVB010011707.1:0-44842 GCA_029216955.1 Iris pallida | reverse complement strand
CATTCTAGGGTTCTGGGGTTCCTGGTTCAGCCTCTGCGGGACCTAAGTCTGTCCCGTAGAAAATATAATAAGGCAGCTCCTCTTCGTCGCTGTCACCTAAAATGTTGGGTCTCCAGTCAAAAGGGAGCAAGTACGAGTATGTACCTCACATTTCAAATAATAACAAAAAAGTGCAAGCTAAACAGTTGAAATAATATTTTCCAGCAATTTAATAATTCAATACTTGAAACAATGTGATTTGAATATGTAAAGTCTATGACCGGCTTGGCTTGTATAATAGCATCCAAGAGACGCGATACGGCTTATCCCCGTGTGTAAGAGGGGTAAGCTCGCACAAAACAATATGCAATATGAGGGGTATTGGTCATAAACGCTACACTATTCCCCCAATATCCCCACAATCAATATTTGAACCCTAGGAGAGGGTTCCGTGCAATGTGGCTTAAACATGCAACTTGACAATTACTAATTAAAATATAAGATAGCATAACCGTAACTTGCCTCAGATAGTCCCTTGACGTGGAAAGCGACGAGTAGCAGGTAACCATTTGGGCTTAGGGTCCCGAACCTACAAATTCGTAACACCAGGTTCAACAGCTAGAAATAATTACACTCTAATCCTTAAGGGCAACGCCAACTAGTTAATTAGGGCTAAGTCTGGTCGGGTTGAAAATAACATAATTTTGTTAATAACATTGAAAAATATTTATATTTTAGATACTAAGTTACAAAATAATCGTTTTAGTAAAAATACAAGTTTTTAACGTAATAATTAAGGGTAAAAAAATTATTATTTAATCGTATTATAGAAATTATTATTTTTTATGTAATTACCAAATTACGCGAAAATACGATTTACTGAAAACCCATTTTTTGACTATTATTCACAAAATAAGAAAATTAATATTTTAACTGTATTTAATAAATTAATATTTTACCAAATTTATGATTTTCCTCCAAAACTAATATTCTAATATTTAATTAGCTAGAAATCATTTTCCGGTTATTGTTACTAAAAATGTTATTCAAGACCAAAATAATTCATTAATGAACATTTTTATTATTAGAGAAATTATTTACCGAACAATATTAATAAAACGATTTCCCTTAGAAAATACATTTTTTAACCATTTTTTAATAAAGGGAAAATAATTTTTTTTAAATACTAAAATAGCACTTTTGCATAAAATACGATTTTCTTGCCAAAATAACGATTTTTAAATAAATATTAGTTTTTATTATATTAATCTCTTTATAAACCTTTTTGATTAGAAATCATTTTAAAAGGAGAATATATATAATTTATAATACAATTTCTAACAAAACTTTTATTTAAAATAATAACTTTTAAATGAATATTATTTACCACTATTTTGTAAATAAAATAACTAAATCATTTATTAGGTTTAGAATCTCTACAAATTAACATTACAAAATAAATGATAATCCTAACTTTTATTTAAACCAATTAAATCATTTAAACCATATATTAAATTATTAAGGTTAATCCATAAATCAATTAATACCAAATAAGCATGTATAAAGTTTCCTAATATGTATATTATTACCACATTGCTAATTTAACGCCACAGAAACCAAATAATCAAAACACAGAACTTAGTTTAATAATCTACAGAAACTAACCTAAGGCCAGAAGGTCTAAATGGTTCTGTGAACAACCAGAAGATGGAAAAAAAATGAGGAAAGGGATTACCCAAGCTTGATGAAGGAGTACCGAGGGGAGGCCTCGGACTCGGAACAACGCCAAAAATGATGGAAAAGACGAGCACGGACACGTGTACGTATACGGACGGACACGCAGAGACGGAACACGCGCACGGGAACACGCGTGGGAGGTGCTGGGCTATCGGGCTGGCACGAGGTTGCGCGGGGACGGACTCGGAAGGTGGGGGAGAGGGGTCTGTAATCGGAGAGGACGACGAGGGAGCGCGGTGGTGGTCTCGGATCGGAGAATGGTGGAACAGTTATGGAGATAGAAGAGTTATTGTGATGGTGGAAAAATAAAGTTTCTGTGGATTGGGAGAGTTTCTGCTCCTAAGGGTTACGTAGTGGAGAGGGAGAGGAGTACGTTGGCACGGGTTGGGCGGATCAGAGGGGGAGACTCGGTGAGTGGAAGAATGGTTAGCCTATTGTGTTTGGGCTTCGAGTTGTGGGTTCCAGGGCTTAAATCATTGGGCTGAAAATAACTAACTAGTAATTAATTAATAACACAAAAAATGATTAACAAGTTGTGGGCTAAAAACAAAAGGCTCACCAAACAATATAAAACAGGGACATTAAAATAAAATTAAAGTCATGGGCTTCACACGCGTCCAGACAGTTAGGGACATGGGTTTCTGGACTCGATACGAATCTTGTGTCGGAGGCAAGTGTTGGCCCAATGATTGTATCATATTTTGAATATGGTTAATCTGTTAAGTTTGGCATTTTATTATCACTAATCTTCATACTATCGCTATAGTATTTCTACTTATACTTATACCTTTGGTGATATGTGCCTATTCATTTACATATTAGTGATATGAGCTTATCTATCTTAAATTTAATCGGATTGTCAAAATCAAAACTATGTTTTTGATTGTGGTCATTCAATTAAGTTTAATCATTATAATATTACTAAATTTATGCTATCACCTTAGCACTTATACTTAAACTCAGCATTGTCATAATGTACATTAAACTTATCATACTTGCTACTATGTATATTGCTTTGTTCGTCTAACATGTACATGCAGAAAAGCAATAAACAAGATCAATGTGGACATATACAATAAAAAAATCATGGTGGGCCAAAGACGACGGATCCCACAATATTTCTCTGAACCACCCGACGACATCTCCGGAGCCACGCATTCGGGGGTTCCGCTGGCCCCCGAAAGGTATTCAGTTTTCACAAACTTGATATCTTTGGACAGCTGCCGCCAAGAAAAAAAGCCAGCACCTATCAAAGGAAGAAGCCAAGCCATGCCATCATTATTTCAAGACTCTGAAGAAGCCTGCACCTGCTACAGTATTTTTGGAGTCTGTAATGAGTCTTAAGAATAATTATAAATACAAGAAATGGATGGCAAAATCGAAAGCTAGGGTAGAAATTAGCCCAGGATCATTTTCGGATAAAAATCGGCATACCGACGGTATACCGGTCCATACCGACGGTATACAGATTTTGTTCACAAAAAATTTCTGTCTACAAAATCGGCATACTGACGGCATACCGGCTCATACCGACGGTATACCGGTTTAGTAACGTTGAAATTCCAACGGTCGAAAATTCGAGCAATTAATGATCCCAACGGCTATATTTCTAGCCGTTGCATTCCAGACCGATATACCGCCGGTATGCCGGTTCGCAGACTGAAAAGTTGCCTTGAGCTCTTTTCAATACTTTGGTTATAAATAGCCTTGAACCCCTTCATTCAAGGTTGATGCTTTGAGCCTAAAAATTTCTAAACCACCAAAGCCTATCCACAAATAACTCTACAAAGCTTTCATTTGCCATCCATAAATTGTGTTAGAGTTATTGAGTTAAAAAGTAAGATCTTCATCTTATTGTATAAGGAGATCAAAACCTATTGTGAAAGGTTGAAGTTGGAGAGTCTTCGTATCCAAACTCTCGGTTGAAGTCGGAGAGGCCTTCGGATTAAAGATCTCGTGTAAGAAGTTGGCGAGTTCTTCGGATCCAAACTCGTGTGTAACTATTTACTCAAATAGTAGATTAAAGCCGGAGAGAGTTTCGGGACTGGAGTGCCTCTTGGGAGGATACCAGGATATATCGTTTGTCGGTATTGTTATTGCTTCTTCTCTTGCACTTATATTTTTTAATTGCCCATTAGCTTGTGCTAAGTGCTTGATTAGTTAGCTTGACCCTATTCACCCCCCTCTAGGGTTCCTACAATTGGTATTAGAGCAAGGACTCTATTGTTAGGCTTAACATCCTTAGAGTAGATCCTTGTTATTTTTTTATGGCATCGTATTCTTCCTACTCCTCCTCCGATAAAGGGTTTTACTTCTAGTAGCATAGACAATCATATTTCTTCTAAATGCAAGAAATGCTCTAAGTGGAAAGCCATGGCTAAACAATCCTTAGAGATCTTGACAACCTTCATTCTACAAATGAAGAACTTTCTGAAAAGGTTATTCATTTAGAAGAAGCAAATAAGTTTTTGAGAAATGAAAACAATGATTTATTATCTAGACTTGATTCTCAAAACTTATCATGTGTTTCTTTAAAGAGTTTGAATGAGACTTTAATCTTGAAAATCAAATCTCTTTCCTCATCTATCGAAGATCTTAAAAGGCAAACGCTTGTGTTAACCTCTTTGCACGATTTTTCTATTGATTCTTTAAAGAAACAAAATGATGATTATTTTTCTAGAATTGCTTTATTTGAAAAAGAAATTATGCTTTAAATGCTAAATTTGATTTTCTTACTTGTTTGCATGATGATTTGCTATTGGAACATAATATTCTTAAAACAAAATCTTCCCATGCTCACTCTAGAGATATTCATCATTCTAGTATGTCACATGTTCATAACCATGCTCATTCTGATACATGTGCACACGCCAGCATTAGGTGCTTTTATTGCTCTCGTATTGGACACATGAGCTTTATATGCCCTATTCGTAGGACCTTTACTACCAATGCTAGAGTAAGTGCTATATGGGTCCCTAAAGCTAATAAATGTGGATTCAAGTTTATTTGGATACCAAAGTCTTCATCTTATATTGTAGGTGAAGCTTCTTGTATCAAAACATAGCACCGAGGAGCGTGTTGGTGGTTGCAAAGCTCAAAGGTCATCTTTCAAGTAATTGCACCAACACAAACGTGGCCACTAGAGCCACTTTGGTAACATGCTAAGCGATTCTCTTTAAATTATTTATATTTGTAGAATCTAGCATATTTCACTTGATGTCTTGCTACTAGCTCATATTGATATCCTTTAGTTGTCTTCTATATAAATCAATATGAGATTTTACTAGCATGCCTTGTTAATTTTCTTATTAATTCTTTTATCTAGCATGACTAGTTGCTCGGCTTAAATGATTAGTTCACACTATGTAGTTTATCACTCATTTTCTATCAGTGACACATTTATACATGCATGCTCGCTATTCTTAATCTTTATTTATAAAGCATGCATATCACACTAGTCCATAGGAGCTTGGTTTTGATTTGAGTTAATATAATTTTAACTCTCCGTCTTTAAAGTTTTTGAGATAGTTACTTTTTGTCGATTTGTATTTAATTTGTCATATTTATCTTAATCGATATTTATGAATATATGTGTTAGCACAAGCTTCTTATCACTTGACAAGTATATACTTATACTTTCACTTTCACTTTAATCTTGTGCTCACATATATTCATTATTGATTCTCATGTTTTATTTTGATTAAACCTCTTATTAATCAATTATGTCTTTGCCTAATAAAGTTTATTTAAATGTATTTTGAATTTGTGATAGTTTTTCAATCATTCATTAAGGATACATGACTATATTCATTATATTTCTATTTACATGTAGATCATGTATTTCTTATGTTGATATATATTTTTTTCGTATAAATATCTTTATGTGGGCATATGAGTTAAGCTAAAGTTTATATTGACTTGAAGAGTATTTAATTATACTTGTTACCTTCAAACTTGTGTTTATTTCATACCTTAGCTATTGATTTCTTTGACCAAATTTTGTTCTTCTTGAATCAATTAGCTTCTTCCTTAAAGTCTTCTTTTGATGATATCTTCTTGACTTTTTTTCGTTGGCATTATGGTACATGTTCTTAATTGATTTTTGATCTTTTTATGTATGCGTATTCGTGATATATTGTCATCCTCATTTCCCGTATTTCTAGTATTTTGTATTATACTCGTATCTGGATTTTGGCATGTATTTTTATTTTTCTCAACTTGTAGAATTTCGGTATTTCTCGTATTTGGGTTTTGACATGGCTCGGTTTTAATTGGTTTGGTTTGGGTTGGTTTAATGTGTATTGGAATACCTTAGCCTATGCTCCACCCTCAACACACCACATCCTACCCTCTTTAAAACTCTACCAACCTTTTCTCTCTCCTCATAAACCTCCATTAATTTCTTCTTCTCCTTCCTCTACACAACACTCTTCTCCTTCCTTTACACAACACTAACCCATAGGCAAGTATACCTTGCCACCACATGAAAACCCTATTTTATTTGTCCAATTGCTAGATTAGGACATGGTGATCAACATTAGAACTTGGTATTTTGTGATTTGGAGTCTCTATTGTTCTAGATCTAAGTTTTCCCTATTTTTGGTTTTACATGGTTTTGATCTATTTAAGTTGGATTTTTATGGGTTTTGATGTTTCCATGTGGAAGAGAATTCCATTTTACCCTAGTTGGAACTTTGGAAATCCGGGTTTGGAGTTCGGATGGCCAAGTTGTGATGACTTGAAGTATTGGGAATCATTGGAGCCTCTTCTCAGCCATGGAGAAGAAGACCCTGCGTGCGTATTTTTACGCGTACGCAGCTCCCCTGCGTGCGTGTTTTTACGCGTACGCAGCTCTCCTGCGTGCGTGCTTTTGTGCGTACGAAGCTCTCCTGTGTGCGTGCTTATGTACGTATGCAGCTCCCCTGCGTGCGTGTTTTTACGCGTACGCAGCTCTCCTGCGTGCGTGCTTTTGTGCGTACGCAGCTCTCCTGCGTGCGTGCTTTTGTGCGTACGCAGCTCCCCTGCGAGCGTGCCCTTGTGTGTACGCAGCTCTCCTGCGTGCGTGCTTTTACGCGTACGCTGCTCCCCTGCGTGCGTGCTTTTATGCGTACGCTGCTCCCATGCGTGCGTGCTTTTACGTGTACGCTGCTCCCCTGCGTGCGTGCTTTTACGCGTACGCTGCACCCTGACCCCTTGCTTAACCCATTGGCTCTTGGAGTATTGGTTTTATTTCTCGATTTGGTTTCTCTTTTGTGGATTGGGTTTTCCTGAGATCTGTTCAACACAGCACGACCATCTTGACCCGACACGGCCTAACACGGTTTTCAAGTAATTATTTATGACTAGTACGGTTCTCGAGATTTTCTGTGGATTATGATCCTGGTATTCTCTGACCTCCTTGCTAGTGAACCAGTGGGGTGTACACCTAACTTGTAACTTGTAATTAATCCTGGTGACTTGATAACTTGATAGTGGCCCGTGGCGGCGCACTCCTGACTTGTAGCTTGACTTGATAACTTAATGCTGTTGTGACGGCTAACTTAACTTGACCTGCCTTGACACCGTAGGTAGTTCTTTCTTGCTTGCTTGTTAAATCCACTTGTCCTGTCTTGCATCATGTCTAGGATGGAACTCCTGAGTACCACGGTCAGGAGTACCTACTAAAATGGATTAAGGTTAATAACTAGAATAACTCAGTAGTCATGAAGAGATGACACAGCTACAGGCAATCCCGTTACCTGGGCGCTCTTGGGATCTATAGCCTGCCGACGAGTAGGGCGCATTTCCAGCACACTGTCATGTGTTGCACCTTCTAAGTCACCTAAGGGTACATGCATTTCCTGGACGTTGTACCCACCAGAATTTAACCCCTAATTTTCGACCTGGGTAACCTGGATGGTCTGCAGGGCTTGTGGCTGCGGTATAATCTCACTGCATTTTGTTAGTAATTAGGCCTGTGATAACCCTAGTTAGTTAAAGTAGTAAGCCGTAGTATCTGCTTGGCCGTGATTGATTGAATGAGGTATAACCAGTCTAGCTATGTCTTGATCCAGTACAAGATTGCTCCCTGTCTTGATTTCTTGCATTATTATCTTGCCGATAAATGGTGGAAAACCAAGTTCTGTTCAGATGAAGGGTTACAACCCCGGTCCTTGTTTGGTTTACGGGTTGTAACCTGGCTATCGGAATAGTTCCATGGTTATCTCGTCGTATATCACCCTGCCATGTTTTCGTAAATTCTAGTTTTAATATTAAATTTTCTTGTGCTAATTGCTGGCTTTTGTTCTTATTTCGTGGCCCCCTTGTGGCACTTGCTCTTTCTGGGGTTGACCCAGCTGGTTTTGTGTGGCCAGATTTCGGAGCAGCTCCCGATCTACCAAGCTTACAGCCCAATGGTGACAACTAGACGAAACCCGGGCCAAGAGTAGGTTTTCCCTTTTTGCCTTGCCCACTTCATTGTAAAACTATTCTTTTGAGGTGTTTAGCCGACGAGCACCAGTTAGCTCGATGCACTTTTACTTACTGTCTGCCTACGGACAGTAAACATGATTAACAAATCCTAGGGTTGATCATGTACGACTAAACTCTTGCTAGTCCTAACATTTTGTAATGACTAGCTTCATGATCAGCTGAATATGTGATATTTGGGACGCCTTATTATTGTATATTAATGATCATACATCTTGCAACCTTACTTACTTGCTTGTGATTGAGACATTAGGCTTGTTCATGACCATAAGGGACTGTTGGCTTGTAGTAAACCCTCATATATCTAGACAGTCGTGACCGTATATCGAGGTGGTTTCCATTTCAATATACGTAGCTGGCTATGTCTGCCCCCGCTCTCCAGTATTCTGGTTCTGGGGCGTGACATGGTTTAAGTGGTGGCCCATGCAGGTCTTGTAAATCAAGATATGTGAGGGTTTACCAGATAGATGTCTCAATCAGTACTCGTCCTTGATCCCTGTTCGTATCCTCTGAATCCCTGGATTCTTGCCCTGATCCTGTGCTTATATCATTGATCTGTCCTGGTCCTTTTCTTATTGTTCCCTGTGTCGTCTTCTTCAGCTGTACTGTACCTGGTCCTATCGATCAACGAGGTGGAGCACTTCCCGTGGATCCGCAGCAACCCGGAGATCAAGCCCAGCATTACGGGGTAGCCTCCAGAGTTGTGCCTACTGGAGGAGAGTCACCGGTTCGGCCCGTCCAGCCCGCAGAGCCAGATGATGGTACCTTAGTAGGCCTCATCAGAACCTTGATAGCTTTCCAGGATCGTCGAAGCGACATCCTGTACCAGACAGTTCAAGATGCTTTGACCCGAGGCGGACATCCAGGAAACCAGGCGGCAAACAGCTTCAAGCGATTGAACCCTCCTTTCTTCGACGGCAGTGAGGATACGATTGCCGCGGATGCATGGCTTCAGGATACCGAGGTGATTCTGGAAGCAGCTAGGACACCCAAGAATGAGAAGGTGGCGGTGGTACGCCTGCAGTTGTTGGACTTGGCTCGCAGTTGGTGGGCGGTACAAGCCATGGGATCAGTGGCACCCATTGCTTGGGCAGTATTTAGAGAGAGATTCCAGACGAAGTATTTCGATGATGTGGCTCGGTACGACCTGCAGACCAGATTTACCAACTTGAAGCAAGGAGGCAGAACGGTCGACAGTTATGCATCGGAGTTTTCTAGACTCAGTAGGTTTGTCCCCACCTTGGTGGCGACCGAGTTTGATAGGGCCCAGCGGTTCCAGCAGGGACTGCATTTGGAGACCTTGTTGGCGGTTGAGCAGTTCGAGCACCAGACGTTCGATGCAGTCTTGAGAGCAGCTAGGAGGCATGAGTACACCTCCCAGAGGATCATAGATAGGACCGGAGGTAGGAAGCGGTCCCACAGTCAGATGCACCAATCATCAGCTCCAGCCCCGGCAGCTAGGGGATTGACCATTGGAACTCCGAGGCGGGCGGCCTCAGTAACGTCGGTTCAGCATTCGACCCCGACGTACCCGCAGCAGCAGAAGCAGAAGCAGACTTCCGCGATGGGATGATCTCATTACGGGAAGCCAGGGCATGTGGTGGCAGACTGTCGCAGGGCGCAGGGATTGTGCCTGGCTTGTGGACTAGCAGATCATAGAATAGGGGCTTGCCCGAATAGGGGTGGTTCATCAGCATCCAACCCTTCTAGCTCTTCGGTGAGAGGACCGACCCCAGCACCAGTTCAGCAGCAGCAGTATCAGTCTTCGAGGCCCTTGCCGCCTCAGTCTCACGCATTCCAGCAACAGCACCCCCAGCAGTATGCACAGGCCCAAGCTCAGATCCAGAACAGGCAGAGAGATTTCCAGCAGAAGGGACCAGCCCAGAGGACAAGGTCAGGCCATGATGATGGCTATGGAAGAAGAAGTTACACCATGTGAGGTTATGGCAGGTACTATTCTCGTCAACTCCTCTCCAGCGTCTGTATTATTTGATTCTGGTGCATCACATTCATTTATGTCTGCACGATTCGCGACACGGATAGGATTAGAGCCCGAGTCATTATCAGTGAGGCTCAATATACTTACTGGTAATGGCCTTGTGGGAGTTGATCGAGTGTTTTCCTCGTGTCGGATCGTAGTTAGCGGTAGGGAGTTCCCCGCTAGATTCATGGAGTTTCCTATGGCAGACTATGATGTAGTCCTAGGCATGGATTGGTTGAGGAACCAGTATGCTAGGATAGACTGCCATATTGGCAGAGTTGTCTTTAGTATCCCCGGCGAGCCAGAGTTTTCGTTTTCCAGAGGCACAGTGGAGCCATCTTCCCCAGCATTGCGGATGGCAGTAGCAGCAGTACAGTTACCCCGGATAGTTGAAGAGTTTCCAGATGTCTTTCCAGAGGAGCTTCCAGGGATGCCGTCGGAGCGGAAGATTGAGTTCACTATAGACTTGATTCTCGGGACAGCACCAGTATCAGAGCGAGTCTACAGGATGGCGCCTTCAGAGTTGGAAATTTTATACAAATGATTGAAGAACTGAGGACCAAGGGATTCATCCGTGCAAGTGGATCGCCTTGGGGAGCCCCGATGCTTCTTGTGAAAAAGAAGGATGGTACGTCCAGGCTATGTGTTGATTATCGTACCTTGAATTCGGTGACAATCAAGAACAGATACCCTCTTCCGAGGATAGATGACTTGTTTGATCAGCTCAGAGGGCTTCAGTGTTTTCGAAGATCGACTTGCGGTCGGGATACCACCAGATCAGAGTCAAGAGCAGGACATCCCGAAAACATCATTCAGATCGAGGTATGGACATTAGGAGTTCCTTGTTATGCCCTTTGGAGCGACCAATGCGCCGGCCGTATTCATGGACCTCATGAATCGCATTTTCATGCCTTACTTGGATCAATTTATGATCGTGTTCCTAGATGACATCCTGGTCTACAGCAAGAGTGAAGCAGAGCATGAGCAGCATCTCAAAGTCGTCCTCCAGACGCTTAGGGAGCATCAGTTGTACGCCAAGTTAAATACGAGTTCTGGCTCGATCGCATATCCTACTTGGGTCACATCATTACCCGAGGAGGAGTGGAAGTGGATCCCCAGAAGATTGTGGCTATCGAGTCATGGCCGGTACCCAGCTCAGTGGCAGAGGTTCGCAGCTTCCTTGGATTGGCCGGCTACTACCGACAGTTCGTTTCAGATTTCGCAAGGATTTCAGCGCCGATGACCCAGTTGACCTGCAAGGATGTGCCGTTTGTTTGGACAGCAGAGTATCAGGAATCATTTGAGAAGTTGAAGCAAGGTTTGATAACGGCTCCCATTCTCACCCTTCCAGATGGGACCGGAGGTTTCACAGTTTATTGCGACGCTTCAGACAGAGGATTGGGGTGTGTCTTGATGCAGCATGGAATAATATCTTATGCGTCACATCAACTACGTGATCATGAGAAGAATTACTCGACCCACGACTTGGAATTGGCGACGGTAGTGTTTGCCTTGAAGTTGTGGAGACACTACTTGTACGGAGATAGAGTAGAGATCTTTATTGATCATAAGAGCCTGAAGTATATTTTCACCCAGAAGGACCTTAATATGTGGCAGAGAAGATGGCTCGAGCTACTAGTGGACTATGATGTGGATTTGCAGTATCATCCCAGGAAGGCCAACGTTGTAGCAGATGCATTGAGCATGAGAGTCGGAGTTTATTTCCTGACGGCGCAACCAGAATTATTGGCAGATCTTCAGAAGATGGGAATTGAAGTGGTTCTTCCAACCAGCGTGGCATTGATGGCCAGCCTACAGGTTCAGTCCAGCATAGTTAAGAGAATCCGGTGGCGCAGTCAACAGATTCCAAGATCCAGCGACTCAGAGCAGAGTGTGAAGCAGGAAGAAGGCCAGAGTTATGTATCCATGAAGACGGTACACTTCGGCACGGCACTCGTCTTTGTGTACCCAGTAGAGATATCAGACATGAAGTCATGGCAGAAGCCCACAGTTCACAATATTCTATTCATCCGGGTGGTACGAAGATGTACCGTGATATTCGTCAGCATTTCTATGAATGGCATGAAGAGGAAGATAGCCCGATTTGTCTCTCGGTGTTTGGTTTGCCAACAGTTAAAGCTGAACATCAGAGGCCCGCTGGACTTCTTCAACCTTTACCGATCCCGGAATAGAAATGGGAACATATAACCATGGATTTCGTGACCGGATTGCCCAGATCTCCGCCGGCAGGGATACTATTGGGTAATTGTGGACAGGCTTACCAAGGTGGCACACTTTCTCCATTCAGAGTTGGACAGTCGACGGCACAGTTAGCAGAGATGTATCTCAGGCAGATCGTCAGGCTTCACGGGGTGCCAATCAGCATCACCTCGACAGGGATTCAAGATTCATATCACACTTTTGGCGCAGCTTGCAGAAGATTTGGGGACTCGCCTTCAATTCAGCTCAGCTTATCACCCGCAGACGGATGGTCAATCAGAGCACACAATCCAAACCCTTGAAGATATGTTGAGATCCTGTACCCTTGACTTCGGTGGTTCATGGAGAATCATCTGCACCTAGTGGAATTCTCGTACAACAACAGTTATCAGGCCAGTATCCAGATGGCACCCTTCGAGGCTCTTTATGGCAGGAAGTGCAGATCTCCGCTAGCATGGGACGATGTCGGGGAGAGGCAGATGCTCGACCCGAATTGATTTCCCAGACGGTTGAAGTGGTCAGGAAGGTCAAGATCACCTCTGAGTTGCCCAGACCGCCAGCGCCATTGGGCCGATGCTCATCGGCGTCCCTTAGAATTTGCTGTCGGCGACCATATATTCCTTAGGATCTCGCCTAACCGCGACGTCATTCGCTTTGGCGTACGGGGAAAGCTTAGTCCTAGGTATATAGGGCCGTTCGATATTCTAGAGCGAGTAGGAGATGTATTCTATCGTCTCGCTCTTTCGCCGTCGCTAAGTGAGGTGCATGATGTATTCCATGTGTCCCAATTACGACGGTATATTTCAGACCCGAGCCACATCCTAGACCATTCGGAATTGGTTGTTGGTACCAACCTTTCGTATGAGGAGAGGCCCGTGTCATATTGGACCGGAGGGAGAAGATACTCAAGAACAAGACTATTAAATTAGTCTGTGTTGCTTGGGGTCATCACTCTCTAGGTGAGTCAACGTGGGAGCATGAGGACGACATCCGATCACGATACCCCTACCTGTTTGACTCGTGAGGTATAATGTCTTTCTTATGCCTTACGTTTTTCCCTTCCTTGCTTGCATTGTATGATGTATGATTGAACTGCTTAGTGTAACTGCCTGTGCTTAATGTAGCCTGTCGTGACAATCTCTAGCTCCTTGATTAAATTCCGAGGACGGAATTCTTTTAAGGTAGGTAGAGTTGTCACCCTCATTTCCCGTATTTCCAGTATTTCGTATTATACTCGTATCTGGATTTTGGCATGTATTTTTATTTTTCTCAACTTGTAGAATTTTGGTATTTCTCGTATTTTGGGTTTTGACATAGCTCGGTTTTAATTGGTTTGGTTTGGGTTGGTTTAATGTGTATTGGAACACCTTAGCCTATGCTCCACCCTCAACATACCACATCCCACCCTCTTTAAAACTCCACCAACCTTTTCTCTCTCCTCATAAACCTCCATTAATTTCTTCTTCTCCTTCCTCTACACAACACTCTTCTCCTTCCTTTACACAACACTAACCCATAGGCAAGTGCACCTTGCCACCACATGAGAACCCTATTTTATTTTTCCAATTGCTATATTAGGACATGGTGATCAACATTAGAACTTGGTATTTTGTGATTTGGAGTCTCTATTGTTCTAGATCTAAGTTTTTCCTATTTTGGTTTTACATGGTTTTTGATCTATTTAAGTTGGATTTTTATGGGTTTTGATGTTTCCATGTGGAAGAGAATTCCATTTCATCCTAGTTGGAACTTTGGAAATCCGGGTTTGGAGTTCGGATGGCCAAGTTGTGATAACTTGAAGTTTTGGGAACCATTGGAGCCTCTTCTCAGCCATAGAGAAGAAGACCCTGCGTGCGTGTTTTTACGCGTACGCAGCTCCCCTGCGTGCGTGTTTTTACGCGTACGCAGCTCTCCTGCGTGCGTGCTTTTGTGTGCGTACGCAGCTCTCCTGCGTGCGTGCTTTGTGCATACGCAGCTCCCCTGCGTGCGTGTTTTTACGCGTACGCTGCACCCTGACCCCTTGCTTAACCCATTGCTCTTGGAGTATTGGTTTTATTTCTCGATTTTGGTTTCTCTTTTGTGGATTGGGCTTTCCTGAGATCTGTTCAACACAGCACGACCATCTTGACCCGACACGGCCTAACACGTTTTCAAGTATTGTTTATGACTAGTACGGTTCTCAGGATTTTCTGTGGATTATGATCCTGGTATTCTCTGACCTCCTTGCTAGTGACCCAGTGGGGTGCACACCTAACTTGTAACTTGTAATTAATCCTGGTGACTTGATAACTTGATAGTGGCCCGTGGCGGCGCACTCCTGACTTGTAGCTTGACTTGATAACTTAATGCTGTTGCGACGGCTAACTTAACTTGACCTGCCTTGACACCGTGGGTAGTTCTTTCTTGCTTGCTTATTAAATCCACTTGTCCTGTCTTGCATCATGTCTAGGATAGAACTCCTGAGTACCACGATCATGAGTACCTACTAAAATAGATTAAGGTTAATAACTAGAATAACTCAGTAGTCATGAAGAGATGACACAGCTACAGGCAATCCCGTTACCTGGGCGCTCTTGGGATCTGTAGCCTGCCGACGAGTAGGGCGCATTTTCCAGCACACTGTCATGTGTTGCACCTTCTAAGTCACCTAAGGGTACATGTGTTTCCTGGACGTTGTACCCACCAGAATTCAACCCCTAATTTTCGACCTGGGTAACCTGGATGGTCTGCAGGGCTTGTGGCTGTGGTATAATCTCACTGCATTTTGTTAGTAATTAGGCCTGTGATAACCCTAGTTAGTTAAAGTAGTAAGCCGTAGTATCTGCTTGGCCGTTGATTGATTGAATGAGGTATAACCAGTCTAGCCATGTCTTGATCCAGTACAAGATTGCTCCATGTCTTGATTTCTTGCATTATTATCTTGCCGATAAATGGTGGGAAACCAAGTTCTGTTCAGATGAAGGGTTACAACCCCGGTCCTTGTTTGGTTTACGGGTTGTAACCTGGCTATCGGAAAAGTTCCATGGTTATCTCGTCGTATATCACCCTGCCATATTTTCGTAAATTCTAGTTTTAATATTAAATTTTTTTTGTGCTAATTGCTGGCTTTTGTTCTTATTTCGTGGCCCCCTTGTGGCACTTGCTCTTTCTGGGGTTGACCCAGCTGGTTTTGTGTGGCCAGATTTTGGAGCAGCTCCCGAGGATCTACCAAGTTTTCAGCCCAATGGTGACAACTAGACGAAACCCGGGCCAAGAGTGGGTTTTCCCTTTTTGCCTTGCCCACTTCATTGTAAAACTATTCTTTTGAGGCGTTTAACCGACGAGCACATGTTAGCTCGATGCACTTTTACTTACTATCTGCCTAAGGGCTGTAAACATGATTAACAAATCCTAGGGTTGATCATGTACGACTAAACTCTTGCTAGTCCTAACATTTTGTAATGACTAGCTTCATGATCAGCTGAATATGTGATATTTGGGATGCCTTATTATTGTATATTTAATTATCATACATCTTGCAACCTTACTTACTTGCTTGTGATTGAGACATTAGGCTTGTTCATGACCATAAGAGACTGTTGGCTTGTAGTAAACCCTCATATATCTAGACAGCCGTGACCGTATATCGAGGTGGTTTCCATTTCAATATACGTAGCTGGCTATATCTGCCCCCCGCTCTCCAGTATTCTGGTTCTGGGGCGTGACATATATATAGTTTCATATATATAAATTATTCCTAACTTTTGATATTTATTTGTTTTATACCTTTAAGTTAGGATGTTGAGAGAAAATATTTATTAGTGTCTTGTTCATGACTATTTATGGAAGTGATTTTAAGGATCACATGATTTTGTGCTTTACCTTGCTTATTAAATTCACCTCCTAAATTAGTGTATTTTTTTGTCTATATTTTTATATTTTACTATGGTGCACTATGAAAGCTTTTGAAAAATGTGTCTCTTGCTATCTTTAGCTCTTAATTAGCTTTCTTGATCTTAATGACCTTTCTTTGCTCACTTCTTGGGCATATGCTTCTTTTGAATTATTGTGCCCACTAATATTTTTGTAGCACATGAGAATACATATAATTAATATATCATACTTCTTATGTCCTTAGCTACTATGGGTTGAGCATTTGTGTTGAGATTTCTCATTTCTAGAGAATACACTTGTTTTATATTGGATATAATATGTTGCATTCTCTAGATCGATCTATTATTTTATTATTTTGGGTTAATCTCAATACTTGGCAAAGAGATTTATTTTATTATGTTTTCATGAATATCTCTTTTGGCATATACTTGATAAGAGATTAATTTATTTAATTGTCATCTTATGCTCTTATCCTTGTTTAGTAAAGAGTCTATAAACCATTTTGTTCATTCAAAATGTATTGCCCTCTTTGTGAACTCTATGCTTAAGCAAGTATCTTTAGTGTTAGTGACTTAAGATTAAATGAGCACATTTCTTGTTAATGGCCTACCTTATTAATCTTAATTAGTTATGTAGCTTGCTTATTTATGTTATTGTTAAGCTATATAATTTGGTTCACTTCCACTCTCTAGCTATTGTTTTTCTTTTCAATCTATATATGAATGCTAGTTTACGTAAACAAGATCTGTGATTCTTCTAAATATAATTTGTATCCTATTTTAGATACATATGTTGTTCTCTAAAACTAGTTTTACAAATTCTTGATTAGATCTTGTTTTCTCTTGGAGGTTTGTGATTCCTTTCTTAAGTCTCCTTCCTTATTAGTCATTAGCATGTATCTCTTAAATTTCTCTCACTTTTGAGTCATATTTCATCGATATTATTTACATCTCTTCTTGATTATATTTGCAATCATTTAAAAGAGAATGACTCTTTTTCATATTTTTTATTGATTTATGAGATCTTATCATAAATATGGGTTTGGGATTTTCTTTATGAGATTTGTTGGATCATGTTTAACTTGTTTATTTTTATTGATAAAAGATCATAATGGTTGAGTAGTCCTATATTATCTTATGTGATTATCAAACTAATTTATTACTCTACCTTGACTACTCATGGATTGCCACTATGGGCCTGTGCTATTTGACCTTTATGGTTTATTATTTACCATTAGCAAGATTTGGATTTTACCCGTTGATGGGTACATATATGGTGAAACATACCTAGTCCATGTAAAGTAATAAAATTGGTTGATTCTTTCTTAAATAGATAATCATGGACATGATGTTTGAGTTTTTTTTTTTATTTTATTTTTGAGCTATATTCTGTCTATCATTATGATTGTTCTTAATTTTCTTTATTCTTTTTCATGATGACATTTTCTCAAAAGATAACACATATTGATCTTTCATATTTATATATAAGATCCTTCTATATAGGTTAATGATGCCATCTTTTGATTATACGTGCTTAATTAGAATATTCTTTTGATCCTTCATCTTTAGTGGCTATTAATTGTATATCTCTTCTTGACTAAATATGATGTTATTCGTCTTTTGACGATATTTTAGCCTTATATGCATCGAACAAGGGAGAGAAATCCATAGTTGATTTTTTCCCTAGATCTTGTAGTTATCTATTTTATGCTATAAGTGCTTTGGAACTAGATACGCATATTTGAGGGGGAGCAAATTAATTGGTCCTATTTATTTATACCCTTTAATATGTCGTATACCTAGTTCATCATTGACCATATTTCTTCAATTTTATATCCTATTGATTGAGGTCATGATATTTTTTTTGTGAAGGTTTTATGAGAGTATATGCAGTGTCTTTATTATTTATCTCTTTTTTTTCTTTATATGGATTAAATAAGTCATCTTGTTTATATTAACTTGGGTAAAGTGCATTTAAACACTCCTTAGAGTTGCCTCGTTCGTAAAATAAGACTCCTTAGACCAAAATGCAGTTTGGCCCCCATTAGTTCGCCCGCACGAGCGAGCGATTTACCCCCTACCGTCTATTTTTGCCGTTAAATGGCTGTTAACTTTTAAAAAAAATTAAAAAAAATACCTAAACTACCCCTCCCCTATTTCCCTACCAGCCCCTCCGACCCCCCCCCCTCCTCCCTCCGCCAGTCCCTCCACCGGCCGGCCTCCTCCCCCCGACCCCCCCCTCCCTCCGCCAGCCCCTCCCGCCGGCCTCCTCCTCCCCCCGACCCCCCCTCCTCCCTCCGCCAGTCCTTGCGACCCCCCTCCTCATCCCTCCGCCAGCCCCCTCCCTCCGACCCCCCTCCTCCCTCCACCGGCCAGCCCCTCCGCCGGTCGGTCTTCTCCCCCCCTCCTCCCTCCGCCAGACCTTCCGACCCCCCCTCCTCCCTCCGCCAGCCCCCCCGACCCCGCCCCCCTCCTCCCCCCGACCCCCCCTCCTCCCTCCGCCGGCGAGCCCCCCCTCCTCCCGTCGCCGACGAACTCCCGCCCCCCCGAACCCCCCTCCTCCCTCCCCGCGCCCCCGCCCCCCCCACCACCGGAGAGAGAGAGGGGAGTGAGGGAGGGGTAAAATCGTCTTTTTAGGCCATTTTAACGGTTATTAACAGCGGGAGGGGTGAATTGAGCAAAATCAAAACAGCGTAGATTTTTTAAATCAGGGAGTCTTTAATTGCGTTTTCGTGACATCTAAGGAGGGTTTAAATGCACTTAACCCATATTAACTTTCATATCTTATCTTGATGACTATTGTGCTTTCATTGGTTTGGCTTCCCTTATATACTTAATTGATTTGGCTTTTCTTATTGAGGACTTACCTAAAATTCTTGTTTATCTATATTGGTAATACTTTGAGGAGGAGCATTTAAGTCGAATGAATGTCTCTTTCTCAAGTATTTTTCTCCTTTACCTTCATGTTTTTCTAAAGGTTATTCACATAGCATGATAAGTTAATTGAGTTCAAATGCATTAACTTGGGTAAGCAAATAGATTTACAAATAAAGAGATTATTTTATATCAATTACTTTGCAATTATCTAATCCTCATGGGCTTTTGACTGAAATCCTTGATTGAAATCTTTTATTTCAATTGGTATATCGCTTCCTTCCAAAACTAGAGTTTTAATTCATATAATAATATATTTTGGAGTTTCTTTTTTGGATTTCAAGTTGGTAAAACTATTTTTTGATTGTTTTTTAATTTTATTTGTTTTACCAACTATATTGTGTTTTGACATGCTTCTTTTAAATATTTGATGTTCTACATTGGCTATGTAGCTTTATAAACTTGTCATTACACCCTTCTCCCATTGTTTTTCATTAGTATATCTTGATCATGATTGTCTATAAGTTCTCCATGCTTTGATTTTTATGCTGGAGATTGATTTCTTTTTATCTCTTAGTACGGGGGAGCCTATTTTTGATCATGTCAAAGGGGGAGAAGTAAGTTTAAGTATGTATTTATAAGTAATCTAAGTAGTATGCTTTTAGTGATATTCTTATGTCTTTTGTATATTAGTGATACATGCATCTATTCTGTCCATACTAAACTTAACCGAGTTGCCATAATCAAAAAGGGGGAGATTGTTGGCCCAATGATTGTATCATATTTTTGAATATGGTTAATCTGTTAAGTTTAGCATTTCATTATCACTTATCTTCATACTATCGCTATAGCATTTCTACTTATACTTATACCTTTGGTGATATGTGCCTATTTTTTACATATTAGTGATATGAGCTTATCTATCTTAAATTTAATTGGGTTGCCAAAATTAAAACTATGTTTTTTATTGTGGTCATTCAATTAAGTTTAATCATTATGATATCACTAAATTTATGCTATCACCTTAGCACTTATACTTAAACTCAGCATTGTCATAATGTGCATTAAACTTATCATACTTGCTACTATGTATATTGCTTCGTTCGTCTAACATGTACATGCAGAAAAGCAATAAGCAAGATCAATGTGGACATATGCAATAAAGAAATCATGGTGGGCCAAAGACGACGGATCCCACAATATTTTTCTGAACCACCCGACGACATCTCCGGAGCCATGCACTCGGGGGTTCCGCTGGCCCCCGGAAGGTATTCAGTTTTCACAAACTGGATATCTTTGGACAGCTGCCGCCAAGAAAAAAGCCAGCACCTATCATAGGAAGAAGCCAAGCCATGCCATCATCATTTCAAGACTCTGAAGAAGCCTGCACCTGCTACAGTATTTCTGGAGTCTGTAATGAGTCTTAGTAATAATTGTAAACACAAAAAATGGATGGTAAAATCGAAAGCTAGGGTAGAAATTAGCCCAGGATCATTTTCGGATGAAAACCGGCATACCGACGGTATACCGGTCAATACCGACGGTATACCGATTTTGTTCACAGAAAGTTTATGTCTACAAACTCGGCATACCGACGGCACCGGTTCATACCGACGGTAATGATCCCAACGGCTATATTTCTAGCCGCTGTATTTCAGACCGGTATACCGCCGGTACGCCGGTTCATACTGACGGTATGCCGGTTCGCAGACTGAAAAGTTGCCTTGAGCTCTTTTCAATGCTTTGGTTATAAATAGCCTTGAATCCCTTCATTCAAGGTTGATGCTTTGAGCCTAAAAATTTCTAAACCACCAAGCCTATCCACAAACAACTCTACAAAGCTTTCATTTGCCATCCACAAATTGTGTTAGAGTTATTGAGTTAAAAAGTAAGATCTTCATCTTATTGTATAAGGAGATCAAAACCTATTGTGAAAGGTTGAAGTTGGAGAGTCTTAGTATCCAAACTCTCGGTTGAAGTTGGAGAGTCTTCGTATCCAAACTCTCGGTTGAAGTCGGAGAGGCCTTCGGATTAAAGCTCTCGTGTAAGAAGTTGGCGAGTTCTTCGGATCCAAACTCGTGTGTAACTATTTACTCAAATAGTGGATTAAAGCCGGAGAGTTCCGGGACTGGAGTGCCTCTTGGGAGGATACCAGGATATATCGTTTGTCGGTATTGTTATTGCTTCTTCTCTTTCACTTATATTTTTTAATTGCCCATTAGCTTGTGCTAAGTGCTTGATTAGTTAGCTTGACCCTATTCACCCCCCTCTAGGGTTCCTACAGCAAGAACTCGCGTTCTGACACGAATTAGCCGTGTTCAAGGCCATCACGAGACTACTCTGTCACCCCCAGTTTCCAAAAAGGGGTATTTTTTGTAATTTTCCACTTTAAAAATTATTTTGGAATTATTTATTTATTATTTGTATTATTTTGGAGTTATTTGAATCGGGTTCGAATTTCAACTCATTCCGACTTGTTTTGACTTGTTTCGGGGACCCGGGGTAGTGTTGACCTTAGCGGGCCCACACACTAGCTAGCCATGGCCCACAATATTACCATCAAAAGTTAGAGGGATTAATCATGACTCCATGGATTAGGTTAGACCTAATTAGAACACTAGATTTACATTTTTAACCCCCAAACCCTAAGCAACCTTGTGTAGAGCTAATAAAGAAATAGGAGGGCAAACTTGTAATTAGTCAAAAAGTGGGAATAAGAGCTCTTGGCCGGCCACATAGTGTAGGAGTGGGTAGGAGAGAGAAAACCACTTTCCTTTTATTCTCATCCACTTCTTCTTCTTCTTCTCCAAAAGTTTCTTCCACTTTTGAAAGCTCACCATTGTTCCTTCTCTAAAACTAGGTAATCCCTTCTCCAAATTAGTTTTCTTTTCATGTAGATTGGTTAGGAACCCAATAGGAATGATTCCCATGGTTGTGTCTCCATTAGAGACCATTTTGTGTCCTTTGGATATTATTAGAGGTGTCCAACATGTAGGATTGTATCCCAATAGGAAAAGCCCCCATTTGGACATGGATATGTTTTAATATTGTTTTTGTGTTGTTCTTACTATATTCCAGATTTTACATGTTTTTAGAATGTTTTTCCAAGTATCTTAATATATCATATTCATTTCCTATGTGTATATTTATATATATATATATATATATATATATATATATATATATATATTATATATATATATAAAATAATATATTATATATATATATATATATATATATTATTTTATATTATATTATATATTTATATATATAATATATAATATATATATTATATATATATATATATATTTATATATATATATATATGGTATATTAGTGTTTGTGTGATGTTGTTGTGCTTGGGCTAGGGGCAGCAGGTTTCGGCCATGGGCTTGAGTGTTTGTGTGTGTGGTTGTATGTTGAGAGTTTTGGTTGAGAGAGGGATTGGTTGTTGGTGGATTATATGTGTTTGATAATGGTTGAGTGAATAGAGAGGGAGATGGAGAGATGAGTTGTGAGTGATTAAGGAGGAGGGGGAAACCTATTAGTTGGCTATCCTTTAGAGCCCCAACACCCCCACTTTTCCCCCACAAACAGCCCTAACAAAGCCTACATGGCTGTCCTATTTTTGACTCAAAACAGTCCACTTTTGTCCCACTCAAAATACCACATTTAGCCCCCACTTTGACACCAAATCAGCCCCTAACTTGCCCCACATGCACAGCCCCATAACACCACTCAAAATCAGTCCACAAACCCCTACAAAACAGTCCATGTATTCTACAAAATCTGTCCATGTGTTTACCTATGTGTGTGTGTGTAGTTGTGAGTTTGTGTGGTGTGTGAGAGTCTAGAGTGCATAGTTTAGTAACCTATAGGTAGCCTATTGTCTAAACAAGTAGGAAACCCATAGGAGAAGCCTATGAGTGTGAGAAACCATGTGAGTGTTGTGTGTGAGTGAGTGGTATGGGAGTGTGATAGTGTTAAGGGTAAATTCATGAGATAGAATAAGGTAATAGGGTAAATCGATACCCCGTATCCTAACATGGCCTAGATACTTAGGATACCCAATATCTTGGTCGGTAAACCTTAGATAGGTTGATATCTAGCTACCCTAAGGAGCCTAGGCTAGTACTATGGGTATTTACGGGGTTTTCTTGGGTTTGGGCAAGGTATCGGGATTTACCTTAGAAGGGTAAATGCTAGTTTTGCCTAGGAATAGGATATTTGTGTTAGAAGCCTAAGATAGAGTTAGAACTTGATTCCCGTGGTTGGTAATGATCAAATATGGTACTCTAAGACTAGTTTTGACGTCGGTTGACCTTTTTGACTAAAAGTCAACAAAAGTCAACCGAGAGTCAACTTAGCCTTTAAGCGACCCGATTTGACCGAAACCAACCCAGAGTTGACCAGTTGACTGAAAGTCAATAGTTGGCAACATTAGACTAGTTTGACCTAGAGTTGACCTAGAGTTAACCTAGAGTTGACCAGAGTTGACCAGAGTTGACCAGGGTTGACCAGAGTTGACTTTTTGACCAAAAGTCAACTGTAAGTCAACCTTTGATCCCGATTGACCTAGTTTGACTTGGATTGACTTCCAGTGACCTAGTATGACCCAGTTTGACCTAATATTGACTTAGACTTGCATTCATGACTTGAATTAGCTTCCTTTTCAGTATTTAGTCCTGTTTGACTCATAGTATCTTATCTTAGGTCTGTGATCGCTCTGAGCGTCTGTTCACCCTATCAGCTCAGGACCACAGGCGAGTACATTCACTGATAGTTTTCATTGTCTTGATATCTGCTATATCCGATTCAGTTGTAGTGTCTTACTTGATTTCCAGACACGATATTTCACGGACTAGTATGTCGGATCCTGTCATGAGATGTGTTTCCCGGATTACTTGGTATATTGGTACATGACTCGATTTGTTACTTGTACTTGTATAGACATGGACTTGGGAGTGGGTTGATCACCTGCTTTTAAATCTCGTGTCATGACATGTTATGTCTGGATCCTTTATACTATTCGGGGATAGGGAGTTATTAGTGTTGTGTGATCAAAATACCCACTTGTTGTGCTTCACACTTGTACTTGACACTTGTTCATAGCTACTTAAACTTTCTATGGTGACCGGCCTTATCTTCACACTTGTTGTTTCACACTTGTTATTTATTCGTAGCCGGTCAGATGGAAAGCTTGAACATGTTTTCCCAAACCAATCACATGACGCACTAATAATTTAAGGCACATTTTCATATTTATTTATCCTAGGAGGCTAAGTTCTGTTCGGGATAAGAGTTACAACCCCGATCCTTGTTTGGTTTAAGGGTTGTAACTCGGCTCCCGGATAGTTCCTAAGCAATCCTACATACATATTGTTGTTCTATTCAGTACTCACACCTAGTATATATTTCCTGCTGGTTTTACCCTGTACTTTACATCCTTGTCTTGGATTTCATTATACTGTCCTTATAGCTTTTGTCAATTCATATGGAACTGTTGTTGGTGTTTGTACTTGCTCATTTTTCTGACAGGATATCGTTGACAAATTTTACAGATGATCCAAAGGCTGATTGCCCGACCTACTATGGGGTAGAGTCTGATGGATTAGAGTTAGACTGTGGCTTGTTGGTAGAGCCACTAGATTTTGCTCACCCTGAGTAGTGTAGTTTAGCTAGTTTTGCCTGGCCTGCGAGCCAGCTAGCACTTTCAGATTTGTAGTACCTATATATTTTCTGAGACTCTGGATATTTGTGTATAGCTCTGACTTGTGGATCTTGGACTCATTTCCTGTTTATTCTATTATATTTCCTTTTTCGTACTATCTACCTTAGTTTGATATATGTGATTGAGACTGTATTGCTATGTCACCTCCATTCGGAGAGTATATACTATACAGGTACATTTATCTTGTTTAGTCGTAGTATTTACAGACCCTATATACAGCATTCTACCGCCGATACTGCGGCGTAGGCTGGACGTAACCACGTACTCGTGCCCCTCTTCAGGGTGCGGGTCGTGACACGTTTTTATGGTGGCCCATGCAGGTCAAAGTCGTAATTAGTGCGATCTCGTAATGGTGCTCGACTTAGAGTGCTAATTACGAGCCTGCGACTAGGATGTAGGATCTAGGGTATGATAGGAGTTACTCAATCATATTTTAGGAAATTTCTGATTGTTTGATTACCATGACAACTCTTCTTGCATTTGAATTCAATTGTCCTCCTTTGATAATATCTTATCATGTGCCATATTGATTTCTTGGGTTCAATTCATCTTCAGGATGACAGTGACTCGCTCTCAGGCAGCAGGGCCCAGTACAGTTCCAGAGAGGTCAGATCCGGGAGGTCTTCCACCTCCGGATACAGGAGTAGCAGTCGAGAGAGCAGTAGCCTCAGTCCCTACCCTTCAGGCAGGAGTAGCAGCAGCAGTTCCCGGAGGTCTTCCACCTTCAGCTGAGGGAGCTGCAGTTCAGGGAGCTGCCACATCAGTCCCTGCCCTTCAGGCGGGAGCGGCAGCGACGGTTTCAGGAGGTCTTCTACCTCCAGCAGCGAGACCGTCCATGGTCATCCCTGACATTCTTCTACCGCCGCCTCAGCTATCGACAGATACCCAGGGGATGATGGCCCTTCTGCAGCAGATGTTGCAGACACAGAGAGCTCAGGCAGAGGCGCACCGTCAGGCAGAGGTACTGAGACAGACTATGGAGAACTCACATCAGTTAGCTATGGCAGCAGTGGAGAGAGGTGCACAGACTGTAGTTCAGGGAGCACCAGTACAGCAGCAGGGTCAGGAGAGGCCCGGTACACACCTCTACTACAGGATGAACCCGCGGGTTCAATGGTACCGAGGGTATCCTATACGCGGACGAATGGCTAGAGGATGTCCAGCGGAGTCTGGAGTTGGCAGAGGTCCCGAGATCTTGGGTGACATCTACAAGCGAGCCAGTTCTTCGATATAGTGCTGACTTGGTACCGCACGGATCCGCGTGCGTCAGTGAGAGGATTATCTTGGAAGGACTTCAGGAAACTCTTTAAGGAGAAGTTCTACCCGGACGTAGTCAGCTTTGGAGGGGCAGTTTGCCAGTTTGGTGCAGGGGAACTCGTCGGTAGACGAGTACGCAGCAGAGTTCTTTCGCTTGAGCAGGTTTGCACCCAGTTTGGTTCAGGATGAGGGGTGCAAGGCCCGAAAGTTCAAGAGGGGTCTCATTCATGCAGTACGCACTCGCACATCTGGGCGACGAGATGCGACCTTCGAGCAGATCCTTATGGAGGCTCAGATTGCAGAGGAGGACTTCAGCCTCAAGCCGAAGAGGAGCAGTGACGCTCTTGGAGCTAGTTCGAGTATAGGGCCAGCGAAGTGCCCATATTTCCAGCAGAGGCAGTGTCAGCAGCAAGTAGCCTCAGTTGCAGTTTCAGCAGGCACCGGCGCGTGCCCAGCAGCACCAGGGACAGGGCCAGAGGCAGGCCATCCAGTGTGTCTTCTGCAAGAAGATAGGGCACACCGGGGAGGTCTGTAGATTGAGGCTGGGAGTTTGTCTATTCTGTGGAGCTCCAGATCACCAGATGAGGGACTGTACTGCCCGTGCAGCCAGACAGGCGGGCCAGGATAGAGTGCGGCAGGCTAGAGGAGGCCAACACGGGCATGCGTTCGCCATGACAGTTGAGCCCACTCAGGCAGTAGCAGAGCATATAGCAGGTTCCAATCTTTCGATCTCATTTCCGCATTGCTTCCTCATAAACTGTCTTAAACTTCGATTCTATCTGTTCTTTGCTCGTTGGATGAAATTTTATTCTTGTGATGTGACATTTTCTGAGATAAGTCGTATGGGCTAGGTCGCCTCGATTATGAGATTCTAGAATCCTCTAGGGTCATGCTAGCAGGCAGAGTGAGGACATATAGTCGGACTATGGACGTATTCCTAGGATGTGGGAATTCAAGATTTTCGCTGCCAAGCTAGCGGCAATGCAAAAATTTTAAATACCATAATTCTAGAGGTATGTACCGTAGTTGAGGACTCTGTGATTATCGTAGCCTTGCTCACTTGCATGACGGAGATTCTGAGTATCATGATTATTGGACAGACGCATACGATTATCAAATTGTATGAATTTTCTGTGTTTGCTTTGTTTTAAGTTTTTGGATGATTCTTTTAAGGTGGATAGACTTATATTTGAGAGTAACTTTAAATTTTATAAATTTAGTCATTTAATTCCTGCTTCGATTTTTGAGATTTTAATCATTTTAAATTTTTAGCCATGACTTGTGAATTTAAAATTTTACTAATGTTTGGTTTTAATTTCGAGGACGAAATTTTTTAAGGTGGATAGATTTGTCACCCCCAGTTTCCAGAAACAGGGGTATTTTTGTAATTTTCCACTTTAAAATTATTTTGGAATTATTTATTTATTATTTGTACTATTTTGGGGTTATTTGAATCGGGTTCGAATTTTAACTCATTCCGACTTATTTTGACTTGTTTCGGGGACCCGGGGTAGTGTTGACCTTAGCGGGCCCACACACTAGCTAGCCATGGCCCACAATATTACCATCAAAAGTTAGAGGGATTAATCATGACTCCATGGATTAGGTTAGACCTAATTAGAACACTAGATTTACATTTTTAACCCCCAAACCCTAAGCAACCTTGTGTAGAGCTAATAAAGAAATAGGAGGGCAAACTTGTAATTAGTCAAAAAGTGGGAATAAGAGCTCTTGGCTGGCCACATAGTGTAGGAGTGGGTAGGAGAGAGAAAACTACTTCCTTTTATTCTCATCCACTTCTTCTTCTTCTTCTCCAAAGGTTCCTTCCACTTTGAAAGCTCACCATTGTTCCTTCTCCAAAACTAGGTAATCCCTTCTCCAAATTAGTTTTTCTTTTCATGTAGATTGGTTAGGAACCCAATAGGAATGATTCCCATGGTTGTGTCTCCATTAGAGACCATTTTGTGTCCTTTGGATATTATTAGAGGTGTCCAACATGTAGGATTGTATCCCAATAGGAAAAGCCCCCATTTGGACACATGGATATTGTTTTAATATTATTTTGTGTTGTTCTTACTAATATTCCAGATTTTACATGTTTTTAGAATGTTTTTCCAAGTATCTTAATATATCATATTCATTTCCTATGTGTATATGTATATATAGTTATATATATATATCATTCTATATATATATATATATATATATATATATATATATATATATATATATATATATATATATATATATATATATATATATATATATGGTGGATATTATGTGTTGTTGTGTGATGTTGTTGCGCTTGGGCTAGGGGCAGCAGGTTTCGGCCATGGGCTTGAGTGTTTGTGTGTGTGGTTGTATGTTGAGAGTTTTGGTTGAGAGAGGGATTGGTTGTTGGTGGATTATATGTGTTTGATAATGGTTGAGTGAATAGAGAGGGAGCTGGAGAGATGAGTTGTGAGTGATTAAGGAGGAGGGGGAAACCTATTAGTTGGCTGTCCTTTAGAGCCCCAAACACCCCCACTTTTCCCCCACAAACAGCCCTAACAAAGCCTACATGGCTGTCCTATTTTTGACTCAAAATAGTCCACTTTTGTCCCACTCAAAACACCACATTTAGCCCCCACTTTGACACCAAATCAGCCCCTAACTTGCCCCACATGCACAGCCCCATAACACCACTCAAAATCAGTCCACAAACCCCTACAAAACAGTCCATATATCCTACAAAATCTGTCCATGTGTTTACCTATGTGTGTGTGTGTGTGTGTAGTTGTGAGTTTGTGTGGGTGTGTGAGAGTCTAGAGTGCATAGTTTAGTAACCTATAGGTAGCCTATTGTCTAAACAAGTAGGAAACCCATAGGAGAAGCCTATGAGTGTGAAAAATACCATGTGAGTGTTGTGTGTGAGTGAGTGGTATGGGAGTGTGATAGTGTTAAGGGTAAATTCATGAGATAGAATAAGGTAATAGTACTACCAAAATTTATCGTTTTAGCGACGACCACATCCGTCGCTAAATCGACGGTAATTTATATTAGCGACCGATAACCGACGGATTTTGGCCAAAAATATCCGTCGGCAATCAGCTCGTCGCTAATAACGTTCAGTCGCTAAGTTGTCGTCACATGACTGAATAGCGACGGATTGTCGACGTCACAATACGAAGCATTAGCGACGCATTTCCGACGGACTTTCGTCCATTTCAACTATTAAGTACTGAAATGTGTAGACAATAGCGACGTAAAATTTCGTCGGTAATCCGTCGTAGCAGCGTATCAGATCGTATCATTCCGTCGCTAATCCGTCGACACCTTCGATAACAAATGATGGATTAGCGAGGGTTTTCTGACGAAAAATCCGTCGATTAGCTTCTGGAAATTCATGTCATTTCCAGCAATATGGCGATGGATGAGTCGTCGCTATTCCGTCGACATATATCGACGGAATAGCGACGGAATAACCATCGATCTTGTTCTGGAAATTCTTCTTATTTCCAAAAAACGGGCGACGGATAGGTCGTCGCGATTCCGTCGAACAATTTTCCATGCCGACTGATAATCCGTCGACCATCAGTCGCTACCTGGGAACATTTCCAAATATCCAGTTAGCGTCGAAATAACCGTCGAAAAGTCATCGGAAACTGGTGGTGACCGTCGCAAAACGGTCACCAGTCCGTCGCTAACTGAGAATATTTTGAAAAAAAAATTACAGCGCTTTCCCTGTTCGCAAAAATTTGCATAAACCAAACCAATATATAATGCACACCAATTATCCAACAATCACATAGACCAAATATATTATGCACACCAATTATCCAAGAATCACATAGACCAAATATGCACATACGAATTTAATGCACACCAATTATCCAAGAATCATATAGACCAAACCAAATTAATATAAAATAGACATCAATTATCCGGAAGAGTAACCTAATATCCATCGTTATAATCCGATCATTGCACAAATATTCCAAATTTTTCACAAATATTCCAAAACACATAGGAAAGAGTTGGCCAGTTACAGTAACCTAATATCCAATCCTGGCGACCGATCATAGCACAAATATTCCAAAATTTTCACAAATATTCCAAAACATATAGGAAAATCGACTTTGGCCTCAACAAAGACCACAAGTCAGACGATGAATTCTCACAGCCAGGGATGATAGTTGCGTTGAGGCATGTACCATTCTATCAGCCACTTTGCATACGAAGGCTCAATCTGGTTGAGGTCTGCTGTAGGGACAGGAGGGTCGGTCCCGATGCTACTACTCTCTGACGGTGGCTCCTCCTTAGCTTCAAGCTTGGGAGCAATCTCTTCCCTGATGGTCATCGGTTCTTCCTTGACCTCGACCTTTGGTAACACCTTCTCCTTAACAGTCACCGGCTCTTGTTTGACGACGGAGACTTCCTCCGTGTCGACCTCCAAGGGTTTCTTGCCTCGACCCCTTCCTCGACTAGCAGCACCACCTCGACGAGTCCTAGGAGCCATCTTTCTGACAACAGAAATTTTTATATAGGGTAAAGAAATTTACTCAAATTATAAAAGTTGTGACGTTGGTTTTTTTGCGTTCATCATCATTAGAGGGAGCAGCACTGGAAAAGTTGTAACGTTGGTAGCATGAGAGAGTAAAAATCTGTATTGCAAGACTAACAGAATTACTATGTAATCATGTACTCACCAATAACTGGATGTAACTGGAGTTGTTGGGCCTATCGTACAGTAATTTGTGGATCCGCTGGTATAGGCCAGATGTACTTAGTATCTAGTGTATCAGATTAGTATCGGTCTATCGGTTTGGTATAGGATGTATCATATTGGTATTGGCCTTAACAAATTGGTATCGTCCTATATCCGATATGTACATGTATCGGCCGAATAGCTAGGATTCATATTGGCCTTATCGATTTGGTATCGATCATATCCGATAGGTATCGGCCGTGTTGGATTAGTATAGACTATTTTGGATTAGTATCGTGGAAGGTTTAGTAACAACTGTACTTAGATTTCTCTCTTCTCAAGCTAGAATACCATTGTAAGAGAATCACCAGATCGTGATTGGCCAGTTACAGTAACATACATACTTTCTTTTCTATCAGGAAAAGCGAGATTGAAAAGGAAGTATGTATGTTCTGTAACTGGCCATTTACGCTCTCGTGACTCTCTTGTAATGGTAATCTAGCTCTAGAAGAGAGAAATCCAAGTACAGTTGTTACTAAACCTTCCACGAAACTAATCCGAAATGGTATATAATAATCCAACACGGCCGATACCTATCGGATATGACCGACCAAATCGATAAGGCCAATATGAATCCTAGCTATACGGCCGATATATATCGGATAGGACGATACCAATTCGCTAAGACCAATACCAACCGATACGGCCCATACCAAAATGATAGATCGATACTAATCCGATACGGTCAATACTTATAAGTACCTATGGTCCATGAGGTTGATCCGCTATAGTACACCCATGTACGATCAACGAAGTAACGATCCATTTCAATTTGGATGTGAAAATCTGTATCGTAAGACAAACTAAACATAATCAGTTCTATTTCACATGCTTAATTGCCAAGTATGGGAACGAATGGCTCAGAACACAACCCAAAATTTATTCTAGCATACATTAGTGTGAATCATCTACGTTCTGTACATATAGTGTAGTATATGTTCTTATCGTATCTAGTATCTGAAAGATGTAACAGAATCAAGATGAACTCACATAGATTACAGGTGCCCCACATTTGAGTGCTACACCAAGACTCACCGTGATAAGGTTAGTGATTTATTTAACCTAATATAGTAATCTTGTAATTTAAAGTTGGAAGAACATGCAAGTAGCCTTATAGTTTCTGTCTCGCCAGTCGAATGGCTTAATTGCCAAGTATCGGAACGAATGGCTCAGAACACAACCCGAGATTCATTCTAGCATATATTAGTGAGTTCATCTTGATTCTGTTACGTCCTTCAGATACTAGATACGATAGGAACATATACTACACCATATGTACAGAACATAGATGATTCACACTAATGTATGCTAGAATGAATCTTGGATTGTGTTCTGAGCCATCCGTTCTGATCAAGCATCTTCCTTCTCCTCTCCTCCACCATGGCTCTGAACAAATCTGCTCCTCCCTCTACTTTCCTTCTTCTTATTTGACTCTCTCAGCCACATATGACATCCAGCTCAAGTGTAGAGTCGGGGAAGAGAAGTGGGCAGAAAGAGGAGGGCGAAAAGCAGCACAGCCGGCGACATGACCCGGAGGAAGTACAGAGGTTTTCTTCAACAGACGTAGGAAAACTATAAGGATATATCTTTTCACAACATATCACCTTGTCAAAGACCCTTAATGTGACAATCATGTTACCGCGGTGTCAGAAGACTAACATGTCATAATTTTCTAAGCCGTGTGTTTTGACATAATCCTCAAAACTCTTTCCTGCTATGTAATAATGCAAGATTACTACATAGGAGGAAAGAGTTGGGAAGATTATATCAAATACACGGCTTAAAACTTATGACATATTAGTCTTCCGACACCGCGGTAACATGATATTCACATGAAGGGTCTTTGACAAGATGACATGTTGTGAAAAGATATATCCTTATAGTTCTCCTACGGCTGTTGAAGAAAACCTCTGTACTTCCTCCGGTTCATGCCGCCGGCTGTGCTGCTTCCCCCTCCTCTTCCTGTCCACTTCTTCTCCCCCGACTCTACACTTGAGCTGGATGTCATATGTGGCTGAGAGAGTCAAATAAGAAGAAGGGAAGTAGAGGGAAGAGCAGATTTGTTCAGAGCCATGGTGGAGGAGAGGAGAAGGAAGATGCTTGATCAGAACGGATGGCTCAGAACACAAGCCAAGGTTCATTCTAGCATACATTAGTGTGAATCATCTATGTTATGTACATATGGTGTAGTATATGTTCTTATCGTATCTAGTATCGGAAGGACGTAGCAGAATCAAGATGAACTCACTAATGTAATACTAAGACATCATCTACTACTATATAAGATATAGTGATAGGTTGTCGTATCATCATTGCCGAGGGATGAGGGTCGGAGGACAGTCAACTTTATCTAAGGCTACTTGCATAGTTTCTCTGCCTCGCCAGTCGAATGGCTGCAGTGACTATGTCCTGATCACCATGGCGTACCGTAGACTAATGCAATAGAGCTGGAAATATTCGTCGCTAACCGGTCACTAGTCTGTCGGTAACCGAGAATTTTTTTGAAAAAAATTGCAGCACTTTCCCTGTTCACAAAAATATGCATAAACCAAACCAATATATAATGCACACCAATTATCCAAGAATCACATAGACCAAATATGCACATACGAACATGTTTCCCAACCAATCACATGACGCACTAATAATTCAAGGCACCTTTTCATATTTATTTATCCTAGGAGGCTAAGTTCTGTTCGGGATAAGAGTTACAACCCCGGTCCTTGTTTGGTTTAAGGGTTGTAACTCGGCTCCCGGATAGTTCCTAAGCAATCCTACATCATATTGCTGTTCTATTCAGTACTCACACCTAGTATACATTTCCTGGTGGTTTTACCCTGTACTTTACATATCCTTGTCTTGGATTTCATTATACTGTCTCTTATAGCTTTTGTCAATTCATATGGAACTGCTGTTGGTGTTTGTACTTGCTCATTTTTCTGACAGGATATCGTTGACAAATTTTACAGATGATCCAGAGGCTGATTGCCCGACCTACTATGGGGTAGAGTCTGATGGATTAGAGTTAGTGGTGTTGGTAGAGCCACTAGATTTTGCTCACCCTGAGTAGTGTAGTTTAGCTAGTTTTGTCTGGCCTGCGAGCCAGCTAGCACTTTTAGATTTGTAGTATATATATTTTCTGAGACTCTGGATATTTGTGTATAGCTATGACTTGTGGATCTTGGACTCATTCCTGTTTATTATATTTCCTTTTCGTACTATCTACCTTAGTTTGATATATGTGATTGAGACTGTATTGCTATGTCACCTCCATTCGGAGAGTATATACTATACAGGTACATTTATCTTGTTTAGTTGTAGTATTTACAGACCCTATATACAGCGTTCTACCGCCGATACTGCGGCGTAGGCTGGACGTAACCACGTACTCGTGCCCCTCTTCAAGGTGCGGGTCGTGACATACTCGATACACGACGACCCTTCCACGTGTATACGAGACACAGACACGTAGCAGGGAGGGAATGACATGTACGTGTCCAACCAACGGGGGCTGTCGGGGCTGCTGCACGGCGGAGGAGGCGTCGGGGTGCGTCGAGAAAATATGGCCGAGTTCATCTCGTCGAGGCGAACCGATTGGTGGTGGTGGCTCGTCGAAAAGTGGACGGTGGCGACGCCTAGATCAAATCTAGGGTTTCGACGACTCGTCGGAGGAGAATGGTCTAGAGCGGTGGCTACAGTGGTCGGGATGGTGGGGAAGCTAGGGTTTTGAACAGGGGGGTTTATAGGGAAGATTCGGGGGTCAATTTGGAATTTTCGTAGAGAAATTAGGGTCTAGGGTTAGGATTTAGGTCGGTGTTGCGGTGGCCGGTCGCCGTTCGGCCAATTGCCTGCCGACGACGAGAGTCAAATTTGCAGAAAACCCTCCAAGATCCTCAAATTGCAAAACAGTCCACCGCCTTAGCAATATGCAAATTTTAGATTTGCAATCTAACCCCCGCTGTGTTCTGTGCAAATTTAATTTGCACAGACAAATCAAATATTGCAGTTTGATTTAAAAATATTTGAATTAATTGCTAACTGATATAAAAATAATTTAAATAAAAAAACTAATTTTAAAAATTACAAATTGATATTTTAGCCTTTAAAAACTACTTAAAAATTATTTAAAAATTCTAGAAAATTTCTAATAATCATAATAATTATTTTAAGGCTAAAAATATCATTTGTACTTAAAAACCCTAAATTTAAAATAATTAAATAACAGGGGCTTACAAATCTTCCCTCCTTGAAAAATTTCGTCCTCGAAATTCACAAGGATAGAAGACTCTACAAATATTTAATATAGCAAGCAATTCAAACAAAGACTAAGTCTACTACTAAGACTAAGGTATCAAGTGGGAACGGATGGCTCCCTTGCGGCTGGTGGGTCGAACACTCTGAGATTGCTTTTTCAAAAAAAAAAATTTGGAAACCAACCCTCAGAACATGGTTTTTAGAAAGTAGAAACAGTTGTTTTCAGGACAATTTTTTCATCTATTCACAAACGACTCCCACGCGGTCTCTCTCTCTCTCTCTAACACCGATTCCTCTTCTTTCTTGTAAAAATCCACCAACCCCTTCGAAGCCGGAGGATCCTCTTCATCAACGTCGACGACAAGAGGACAACCTCCGGGAGGCGGGGTCTCCACAAGCAACGTCATCGATGGGGACGACAACCTCCACCACCAGCTTAGGGTTAGATTTTGGGACCGCCATCGAGCGGCCCAGCTTCGCGTACATGTCCATGAGCGCGTTGGCGGTGAACGCGTCGGAGTCGAACTCGAGCCTCGGGAGTCCGGGACCACCTCCCCCCGGCACAGGTCTTTCAAGCCGGCGCAGGCGTCGACCATGGAGGAGAAGCCGAACTCGGTCGGCCTGGTCGTCGCACCGGTTGTTCCTGACGTGCGAGGCGAGCAACGCGTACATGCGACGGAGTTCTTGTCGGGCATCGCGCAGAACAGGGCGAGGGAGTCGAAGATTTGATCATGGCTTGCATCCACTTCCGCAACGTCATCGACGGCGAGGACGACGACCTCGACCGCTAGCTTATGGCTAGGATCAGTATTCTTAGGAGGGAGGTCAGTAGGGAGGCGGAGCTCCAAGAGGAGGAGCCACCATCGTCGTCCAGGTCAGAAGAAGGTTTTGAATGAGGAGGAGCCACCATCATCGTCTTCCTCTCTTTTCAGAGGAGGGCCGGGACTCCGGTGATGGGTGGCCAGAGCTCGGACGAGTGTGGATTGGGGTGGTGTCAGAAAGTGTCCATGTGTCGGACACAAGAGTTGTATTATGTTGTCTGAATGTGTACTATGACTATGATCTAAAAATATTTTACGAAAGATAATTTTTAACTTTTGTTTCTTAGAATTATTTTTCAGTTGAATGTAACCAAACACAAAATATATACTCACAAAATAATTTTATAACTTTTTGAGAAAACTGTTTTAACAATATTTCAGAAAACATGTCTAAACAGATCCATAGTTTTTCTCTCTTGTTAAGTTCACTAAGACCTAGAACAAAAAATGACCAAAAGACTTTATCTTTCACTAGTCTATGTATATGTGCTTTGCACGTATTTTAATTAGAAATATAAGATCAGTTTTATATGTGTGTGTTTTTTTTACAATGCCAAGAGATTCGAGGTACGATTTTTTTTTAAAATTTTCCATTGAGAATAATAATTTGAAAAATGGTAAGGACAGGAAAAAATATTACTATTGGAACATGAAAAATTTTATGAAAAAAAAGAAACTCCATAGCATGCAAACTTTATTGTTTGACTCTTAAATATAAGGTTTTTTTAGGGGCACCACAACTTCTACTAGGGGGCAGCCCTTACTTAGGGGGCAGCCCAAAAAGTGGAGATTTCACTAGGGGGCAGCCCGCATTTTACTAGGGGGCAGCCCAACCCCCCAAACTCTTATTTCCTTCCCAAACCCCAATTTTCTCTCTCCTCCTCCAAAAGAAAAAAAAAAAAGAGCTCTCTCTCCCTCTCCCAAAACCCTAGTCTCTTCTCCTCCACCACTCTAATCCTAATTCCTCCACCAAATTTCTTTCAAGAACACTCCTACATTCGACGAGATGACACGCAAGTCGAAGAAATCAGATTCTAGGTATGTTCTTCCCTAATTTCTTCTATAATTTTCTACATTCTATTTGAAATCCTAGAGTAGTTTTAATTATCTAAAAACTTTTGATAATTTAGGTTTAGAATGTCTTTAGGGTTTATGAATGGCATTTTCGAACACCTGCTTGGGGAAGATGAGAGTCAACCGGTCACCAGATGGCCGACTGCAGCGAGGACTATATACGTACTTCCGGCGGATCGGACATCCTAAGTTGTTGAACCCTACAAATCCGGGTCCGAGGCCGTAGTAGCTGTTGGAAATCTTCCTTCGAAAAATATCTTATATGTTTCATTGGTGAAGATGGTGAGTTCCGCATTAGTAATTAGTTTGAGATTTTCATGTTTGTAGACTAAATTCAATTATACTTTCATTACAGTCTAGAAGGGCGAAGGAACTGGCCAAGACACTTCGGAGCGCTTGCCAAAGTGACACTAGTGTCTTGGTCGACACTAGTGCCTTGGTCGCCAACGAGCTTGAGCGCATCGACGATGAGGTTGAGTTCCCATTCATGCGTAATACGGAGTCTTGTTCGAAGGCCCGCCATGATATGTAGTATGATGTCTGATTGTCTGAAGTTGGCTATTTTGGATGTTGATATTTTTGGGTGTCGAACATGTTGTTGGATACTTGTGTTGAAATATTTTGGATGTTGATATTTTTGGGGTCGAACATGTTGTTGGATACTTGTGTTAAAATACTTGTGTTGGTTATGTGTTGGATACTTGTGTTGAAATACTTCTGTTGGATATGTGTTGGATACTTGTGTTAAATATGTGTTGGATATGTGTTGAATACTTGTGTTGGATACTTGTGTTGAATATGTTGGATATGTGTGATGTGTTGGATATGTGTTGGATACTTGTGTTGGATATGTGTTGGATACTTGTGTTGAAATGTTATGTGATCAAGTCACAGAACAATTCATCTAGGACTGCCACACCAAGGACAGTCCTTCACATGTGTTGGACTGCCCTGGGTGTGGCAGTCCTATTTGTAAGTCATTGAATTAATATGTTTGTGATTCTAAAATTTCGGCAAAAGTGCTAAAACGGAGGTCCAAACATTATTTTTTTTGCGATTCTAAAATTTCGGAAGGCCGTCTAATGATGAAGTGGTTAATCTCAGGCTCCTCGAAAAACGTTCATTTTGCGACAAACCGGGCCTCGTTTTGACCTCCCAGTCAAAAGTTATGGCCCTCCAAAGTTTCAACTGACCATAAAATGCAGGAGAATGACCATTCTCCGTGTAAATTAACACGGAGAATGGCATTCTCCGTGTTTCTAACACGGAGAATGGCCATTCTCCGTGTAATTTAGCACGGAGAATGGTCATTCAGTGTTAAAACGAAGGAGAATGACCATTCTCCGTCTTAATTTAGCATGGAGAATGGTCATTCTCCGTGTAATTTAGCACGGAGAATGGTCATTCTCCGTGTAACTTTCACGGAGAATGGCCATTCTCCGTGTAAATTAAGACGGAGAATGGTCATTCTCCTGCGTTTTAACACTGGAATGACCATTCTCCGTGCTAAATTACACGGAGAATGACCATTCTCCGTGCTAAAACACAGGAGAATGGTCATTTATATAACAGCAAGTTTCAATTAGGACTGCCAGCACCCTGGCAGTCCTAATTTAATGTAGGACTGCCACGGGTGGCAGTCCTGATACTGGATCGGATAGCCATTCTCCGTGAAAATTACACGGAGAATGGCCATTCTCTGTGCTAAATTACACGGAGAATGGCCATTCTCCGTGCTAAAACACAGGAGAATGGTCATTTATATAACAACAAGTTTCAATTGGACTGCCAGCACCCTGGCAGTCCTAATTCAATATAGGACTGCCAGGGGGGTGGCAGTCCTGATACTGGATCTGATACTTTAACAAATTGGTATATTTTGTCACACATACTTGCACACAGGTAAACACATATAACACAGATAACACACATGTAAACACATAAATAGCACACAGGTAGACATATAACACAGATAGCACACAGGTAAATCGTATAACATACTGAACTTCATATTTTACTGTATACAAAATTTACTCCATATAGATTAGTGGACTTCATATTTCACTATATACAAAAGTGGTCCTCCATATACAAAATGTCAAACTGTAAATATATCCATACTTAGTCGATTTTGACGTCGTAGTGGTCAGCAGGTAAGTCTCTTGGCTCCTCAAACTTCAACAACTTCTTACAATGGTTGATCTGATCAACGAAAAGTGTGGTCCAAGCGATGGCTTCGACCGGTGCTCTTTTGTACCAAATTGTTGAAGGTGGAGGAATCGAAGAATGAGCGATCATCTTTAGTATAACGAAGTGATCCCCGATCAGACCTATAGTACTTAGGTTAGATACTCCGTGGTCCGTCGGAGGAGCGCACATCGGAAAGAATGTATTGTTAATAAATGTCCTACATCGGTTGCAATTGGAGCATGTACCGCAACATCGGAAGATCGCAACTCCTACAATAGAAGTTAAAAGTCAAAACTAAACAACTACATAAAGCCAAAATGTAAGCATATGAAATTAAAAAGGACTGCCAGAGATGTGGCAGTCCCTCACATATATAGGACTGCCACTATGTGGCAGTCCCTCACATATAGGACTGCCACATCCCTGGCAGTCCTAATCCATGAGAGGGACTGCCAGAGAAGTGGCAGTCCTCTGTGTCAAAGTCCGATTGTTCATCCGAAATAAAGTTAAAGTGTAGTTACCACGAGGCCTTCCGATGCATCAAAGTGTTCTTCGGACGTTGTGGGAGGAGAGTATCCAGCATTTGATGGTCCGGGTTTTTCCATTTTTTATTTCTTTCTACATTAAACACAAAATTCAACTTTTATATGTAAAATTTAGGTTAAAACATTACACAAAAATAAATTCGATGACTTACAAATAAATGGGAGAAGTGATTGACACTATTACTAGATATTTCACCAAAAATCTTTAACAAATTTAGGTGGGGGACAATTTCACCTAGGTTAGGTTAATCTAGGTTTCTATGAGGAGGAGAAAAAAAGAGTGGAGGAAGAGAAGTAATAGAGGAAGAAAGAGAGAAGAAATAAAACATGTTTGGCTTTTATAGTCAATTTTGGGCTGCCCCTAGTAACAAAAACCTATGGCAAACTTGTAATTTTTTCAAAAAAAATTGGGTTGTCTCCTAGTAGAAGTGGTGGTGCCCCTAAAAAAACCTAAATATAAATGATATACAAGTTGATACAAAATATCATATTCATAAAATACTCGAGAGTATTTTAGGAATTCAAAATTTTTACCACCAAATTTTTCTATTATATAGTAGAATAGATTAGTTCGGTTATGTAGAGGGAGAGTCCCAACTTGATTTACATATTTGAAATTTTTTAATGTATTATTTTTTGTTAATGAACTTGATGCTCCCCTTGGTCTGGGGCCCTAGGCTCTTGCCCTGATTTTCCTAGACCAAGGCCAACCCCGCACTTGAATATGTATATACATCCAAATGTAAAGTAACAAAAAATATTAAAAAAACACAAAATGCAATATTTTAAAACTTTTAGGACTTCTTATTCATGACGAACAACATTTTAAGCGGCTTTAAATCGTTTGTTGTTGTTAAATACTCGAGTCATTTTGTTTGACCAGTCTAGGTTGAACTCTTGCATGACGTGTTTATGTTTGATCAATCTAGACTAAACTCATAACTAAAAAAATTGAAGGGTCAGACAGATACATCTAATCTATTTATTTATTGGGCCGCATTGTGTCGGATGTAGTTTGGTTAAACCATGTGTTTTTTTAAATATAGATTTTTTGACTTTCATCCCACTTATTAATATAAAATTGTACTTATATTTTATCTTTTTAATTTTTTAGGCTTACATGACATTTTTTTGTCACGGAAAAATATTTTTCGTGAGATAACAATATTTTTCATGACAAAAAATGTGATAAAAGTCTAATAAAACTAAAAAGTTTGATGTAAGTACAAATTCATATTATTATTATATGGAACGAAAGATTTTTTTTGTGCCAAGAAAATAATAACATAAAGTACAGAACTAAATACAGGAGATCGAAAGATAAAAAAAATGTTATATTTAATACAACGAACATGTTACAAAATGCATTCAACTTTGAAAGATTCATGAGCCAATCAAGTGCTAATCTAATATTTACTTAAGTTGCATTAGAAAATTAGTAGACATTGTGATGCCAATGACCAAATCATGTTACAACTAGTCAGGTTTTTTTTTTTTTTTTTGCAATGTCCGGTGTAACGTTCGTGACTTTTCCCACAATGTGGTGCATGCCATTTTAGACCAAATGTCCGCAATTTTCTCACACACACACACACACACACACACACACACACACACACACACACAACCCCCAAGGTTCAATCCCGAGACTGTCCCCTTAGCCAAGAAGGGTATACATCTTCTTGATGACCATAAGAGTCAACTGAGCTCGGTAAGTAGTTAGGATATTTACTTGAAGATATCCTGGGAGGTGACATATTTGGTCAAAAGGCTTATCCGGTTGACTAGAACCCAACCCATATTTGATCCAATGCTGCTATACAGATCGCGGTTAACCACGACTGAAACCACTAACACGTGTCCAGACCTGATTGGCCTACATTAGCAGGGGAGGGTGATGTCATTGGTTTTGCTCCGGCCAATCGGGACCGACACATGTCATTTTTTTTTTTCGGTTTCGGTTTGTCCGTCGGGCTGACGAGTATAATTGATATTGATCAGTTTAGACAGTCTGACCCGTTTATACCTAAACAAAATCCATCATAAAACTTGAGAAGATAGGTTGGCTCAGTTTGTCAAAATGCGTTAAGAGTCTGTGCATTCAGAGTCCAGCCGAGAGGAACTTGAAGAACATAATTTTAGAAAGAGGAAAAGATAGGTTCGACATATTCGAGTTTTTTTTAATCCAAACTCAAAAAAGTTCTTATCGATAACTCTCTCAATTGAATACACTCGAACAAGCACCCTTGATCTCCTGAGTGTCGGCAACTCTCTCGATCGAACATTTTCGTACAACAAATCACTCAGTCAAGCGCCTAATGTAATTATTGCCTATCAAGAGGAGAGTAATATAATTAACCGATTCCATACAAGCAAAACTGCTGTAAAGTGAACACTATATCAAGATATAAACAAGCATATGCTGTGATTCACATCTGGATGGTTACAAACAACAAACGCCCATCATTAACAGAACAATGCGCTATGAAGCCCCAACAGAGCATGAATTTGTGTCGGACAATGTTCCTTTCAAGACCATGTCTGAGACCCAAGCCTGCAGGTACCCCACCGTTGCTATTAGCGATGCTGCTACAATCATTGTGGTTGCAATGTGAAGAATTTCCATGTCAATGTCCATGAGATCTCGAGTTCTTGGCCTCCACATCAACACACACATGGCTGTTGCCGTTTGCTTGGTGAGAATGGGCCTCCCCATTCTGCATTGAAGAGCCGCTTCTGTTCATCTGAATCAGCCCAATCTCCCCGGAATGTGATGAAGGTTGATCCTGCCGCTCTATATCTTCGTTGTATCCACTTATTAGGAAGTCCGTGCAGTTCTTGCGAATGCCATGATCATATGGATTTCTAAACCGACCTCCTGGCCCTCTGAGGTAACTATAACGGAACATGTTTGCCATTTCGTTCGTTGTGATATTTCGAGAGATCTGTACAAAAGGGAAAGAAACAAGTAGCTTTAGTTTGATTTCCCAGGAACAAACATTGATATGTATGGGTTGAGGTAGCTGAAGTAGCATATGCAGAAAAGCATATCAATTAGAATACTTAAAACAACCTTGAGGCAAAAGGTGACTTTTGTTAGCTCAATGATCATTTGAGTATTTTGATTACAGCTAAGCAATTAAGTTTCTCGTTATGATATCATAAATGGTAAATCTTGTTTAAGGCAACTTTCTTTATCCACAGGTGTGGTCACGATATCTATTAGTGCCATATACAATATAGATATGTTACGTGTGTTCACGATATCCATTAGTATCAGATAGTGTAGTTATATGTTATTACAATTATCTTTATCCCCACCTGCATTCACCATATACATATTTGTTGTGGATATATATAGATATTTGCTTGCTATTATGCATATTGTCTTATATGTTCTTCATAATTCTATTAGGTCCACACTTATACTCACTAGATCTTTATTAGTGTCATATATATATATATATATATATATATATTCTCATCATCCACACCTTAAGATATCTCTACTAGTGTAGGATATAATACAGATTCATGCTTGTTTTGTATGTCTAAACTTTATTTTATAGCACAGCAATTCAGATAGCTTAAAGCAAGATTTGTCAATAGTCGTATGCAAATGAAATGAAAAAAATGATTAGAAGACGTTTATTTTTCAAAGATGGGAAAGCTATGAAGACACGAGAGTCTTGATCAGTAGTTATAGCAATAACGAAGACTAACATTCATGAAGACTCAAGCAGACGCATACGAAGACTCCAAGTTATTGAAGAATAGACTTCAGTCATATTGTATCTTTTCTTTAATTTGGTGTAATGAGTTTCCTAGGCAAACTCTAGCATGTAAAGGCAAAGGCAAATTGAAAGATCAAACCTAGCCCTAGAGAAGATCTAGCTTTTGAGACTATACCCTAACCTAACCATTCAACCTTCCCTATCAAAACCCTAGACTACATTGGCCAAAATCCCCTGAACTGACAGTATACTGTCAGCACATTGTTAAACCTTCATTCAATCCAGTAACTTCTGGAGCAATTCTGATTGTTCCCACGATATACTAGTAGTATACTGCTAGGGTACTGTCGATATTCTTCCCTAGCTCCTTTTTCATTCTAGAAAGTATATACCCCAGTAACAATTGTTCCCTTGACTGCACTGCTAGTATATTGCCAGTGTATACCGTCCAAGCCCAATTTCGTTCCAGCAGGTTCCGGGTGCCTACAATTGTTCCCATAGTACACTCGCACTTTAAAATTTCATGATAGCTTTCTGTATAAGCTAGTTTTCAACGGCTATTTTTCTAGTCGTTAGTGTGCAACAGTATACCAACACTATACCGTTGCTACAGTAAACGACTCTATTTTAAGTAACCTATACTTTGTGTTACAAAAAGGACTTTGGTGCCTACATTCATACTAACTTCTTGGAGCCTAAAATTGCAAATTTCCTACTCTAAACCTCTCCACATTCAAGAGCTTTCATTTGCCATTATCTACTTGTGATAGTAATGAGTTGTCATTGAGATTTTTAATTGTTGTAAAAAGATCATCCATCTTTCTTGAAAGAGGTTGAAGTCCACAAGCCTTCGTATCAAAACTTGTGTTGAAGTCGGCGAGTCCTTTGGAATCTGGATTAAAGATCATGTGCATGAAGTTGGCGAGTCCTTCAGATCAAATCTCGAATCAAAGCTCGCAAGTGTAACTATTTTCCTAATCATGGATTAAAGCCGAAAAAAGTTCCGGGACTGGAGTGTCTCGTGAAAGATAGATACCAGGATACATTGGGTGTTAGCATTCTTGCCTTGCTTTCTAGCAGTTACTTTTAAATTTCTAATTAGCATCTTTTAATTGTGCTTTAATGTCTTATAACTATAAGTTATAACCCTATTCACTCTCCCCCCCCCCCCCCCCCCCCCCCCCTTCACTCTAGGGTGCTCTCAACTTCTATAAAAGAAGTATATATATATATTTTTTACATTGGATTTAGCATTCTTGCCTTACTTTCTAGCAGTTACTTTTAAATTTCTAATTAGCATCTTTTAATTGTGCTTTAATGTCTTATAACCCTATTCACTCTAGGGTGCTTTCAACTTC
>JANAVB010011706.1:0-24086 GCA_029216955.1 Iris pallida | reverse complement strand
CCGACGGCTATTGTCGAATTTGTCTAGATGCGTTGATCTCAATGAACGCAAGCTAACAGGAATGAAGAGTCACGACTGCCACGTTGTTTATGGAAAGATTACTGCCCATTGCGTTGAGAGAGTTGTTGCCTTCTGCTGTATGGGTTCCGTTGGCCGAGCTGTCTACATTCTTCAGGGATATCTGTTCAACTAAGCTCACGGTGCAACATATGATACAACTTGAGAGAAGATTGTCTTAACAATTTGCAAGTTAGAGAAAATATTTCTACCGGATTTCTTCGACAGTATGGAGCATCTACCGATTCATCTAGCATACGAAGCCCGTGTCGGTGCATCTGTTCATTATCGATGGATGTACCCCTTTGAAAGGTAAATAAAAATCGATATAATTTAAGTGGATTTTATAATTCATTGTTAATTCTCAAGATAATTTGTCTCTCTAGGTATCTACATCTAAAAAGAAAGTTGGCAACAAGGCTCATATAGAGGCTTCGATATGCGAAGCATATCTTATCGAGGAGATGTCAAACTTTTGCTCCATTTATTTCGATACTCATGTTGAGACAAATCGAAATAGACCTCAAAGGAATGACGAAGACGTTGAGGAAGGAGGTATATTCAATTTAAGGGGCAAGCCTATTGGGGCTAGTAAGAAACGGTGGTTGAGTGACGATGAGTATGATGCCGCTCACCGATATGTCTTGTTAAATTGTGACATACAAGAAGTGAGAGATTTGGAGAAGTAAGTGACTACATCTCGTTATAATCTCTAATTTGGTGAGGTAAGTGACTACACTAATTTTTATTCTCTCTAACAGTGTATTTAGAGATGAAGTCAAAATAAGGACACCCGATATTACCGATGAGGGACTTCAAAGAGAGGTTGATTTTACCTTTCCGTCATGGTTTCGAGATTACGTAAGTAACTGAGATAATATGTTATGCGGCTACCATTTAAATATATATATGTGCAACTAAAACATTTAAAGTTTACAGGTTTTATTAGCTGAACCAAGTACACTCACAAATGAGAGCATTCGTTATTTGTCATTGGGACCGAAGAAGCATGCAAAGACTTGGCCCGGCTATGTCGTTAATGGCTTCAAGTTTAAGACAACTCAACATCCTATAAATGCTGAATTTCTCAATGACGGCTTCAGTACGAAGGATTCTGGTGTTTGCATAAGAGGCACAATCTATGACGACGAGCCGGACTTTGACTATTATGGAGTGCTTCGGGATATTATAGAATTACAATATAGTGCCCCATTTGATATACATATTGTTATGTTCAAATGTGAGTGGTTTGATACGACACCAAATATCGGTTGGAGAATCGATAAACAATTTGGATTCGTCGATATAAATCATCGCAGGAGGTATAGAGGGTCCGACACGTTTGCGATAGCAAGTCAGGCTGTTCAAGTCTACTATACAAGCTACCCAAGGCGTCGTAGAGATCGCTTTGACTGGTGGGCAGTATGCAAGATTAAATCTAGAAATACATTCAACGTTGGAGACCCAGCATACCAAGAGGACCAGATCGAAAAGCCCCAATACTTGGGACAACAGTCTTGTGACATAGATGTTGAATTAGAGGTTGATATACCTCTTGCTGATGAAAATAGAGGGGAGGAAGAGGTTGATATACAAGACTTAGATGTCAACCAGGGGAGAAAGAGGCGTCTTGTCCCAAGTATTGAGACTGAAGAAGAAGAAGAAGAAGAAGAAGAACTTTATGAGGATGAGGATGAGGATACAGATGAATTCGACGATAAGGATGATGATGATGATGAGGCCGAGGCCGAGGAAGAGGACGATGACGATGATTAAATATCGCTATATTTCAGTTGTATCTTGAAGCACCCAATATCTAGTCTCGAATCCTAAATTACCCTATTACATTTGGATTTACAATTACAAGTCTAGTGGAACACAAGATGTCCTTTCATCAAAAGTTACAAGAATTATACTTTGTTGTATTGGTGCGTGATTTTATCAGATTTTGTGTATCTAGCTTTTATTCGTACTTCACTTCTGATTGTAATATTTATTTCAGTTTGGGATATTTGCGTATTATTGTATGAGTTTCTTTTTACAGATGGCACTCCTAGGCCTACTCGTCTGGGCGGCACTCATCGCCCTGCTGCTGGTATGGATATGTTTAGTTTTATATTCATTTATAAATCTATGTTGTCGGTATTTTGTTTATGTGTTCTATTTACAGGGCATGGTTGCGAGCACCCGTACTGGTGGTGCTGGCCGTGGTCGTGGCGGTGGCGGCGGCGGCGGCGGTGGTGGTGGTGGTCGTGGGCGTGGGCGTGGGCGTGGTGGTAGCGGTCGTGGTCGCCAGCCGCATTCCCCGGATGTGACCTCCGATCCCGACTTGGAGAGCCCGGACACAGGCTCTTCCCGCCGTCATTCTTCCTCGGTGCCACCGACATCGTCGTCGAGGCCTGTGACTCCATCCGCTAGCGGATCCGTTCCGCCACCGGATGTACCAGCGGATGTAGCAGCAGATGCAGCAGGGGGCCCAGCAGTTACTGCAGGGTGGGCCTCGGAGTGCCCCGGGATTCAGTTTCATTCTGTTACCGGGGAGTACGTGCGCGGACCCGCGGATCCCCCGACGCCACCAGAGAGGCTGGTGGGCGAGTTCCGACGAGAGCTATGGCCCGCTGGTGAATCGTAAGTAAATTTAAGTTAATTTATTAAATTTGTTTCATTTATTCAAGTTAATAATCCAGTCGTTGCTTCTTTATAGGTTTTTCCCGTGGGATGCTACCCGGATTCTAGGGCGCATTATTCGGGATAACTACCATGGCCCCTACCTCAATTTTTCTGAGGTGCCTCAGGACATGAAGTACGTCTGGCTCGACGAGATGAGGGTATAAATCCGTCGGTGAATTATTAATTATTCTTTAAATCATTAAATTTTTATTACGTGATATTTGAATTTGTATGTCAGAGGACGTTCTGGTGGCCCCCCCATCGCGAGGAGGCGATCCGCAGGACCTACAAAGCCGTCGCCGGGAAGAAGATACGGGATGCGGTGTACGACCTTCGTACGGCGCATACGAGGAAGGACTGGATCCGGGCGGAGTACTATGAGCAGATGTTGGAGAAGATGGATATTCCGCAGTTCAAGCTGAAATCGGAGAAAGCTAAGGCTAATCGACAGGTCGCGGGTCTGCATACGGGGGGATCAAGGCCCCACGCATCGATGCGTGCAGATTTGGTGAGATAGCGCAAATTCAAATTCATTCTATTATTTAATTTCGTACTGTTAATATACGAAGTTAATTAAATTCTACGTATGCGGGCCCAACGGGCGGTGAAGCAGGGAAAAGAGGCGGAGACGGTCACCGCTCACGATGTATTCGTGCATACGCACAAGAGGCGGAAGGACGGGAGCTTCGTCGACGCGAGGGCCGAGGAGACTGATGTAAGTACTTACGTTTATGAGATTTATGCTAGAAATATAATTATTGTTAAGTTAATTAGATAAACTTAGGATTCAGACTATAACTTAGGGAAACATAGGATTTAGATCATAACTTAGGAAAACTTATAGTATAAACACATTCATTGGATAGGCTGCGTATCGTGAGGCACTTAGTCGGCTTGAGATCGAGCCCCCTTCCGAGAATGTCGGCGAAACGACGCCCACCCAGACGCACTCTTCTATGACCGCTCGCTACGACGACGTGTTCGTAGAATCCGTCGGCGGCGTTAGGAAAGGGCGCGTCTACGGCTTAGGTTCCATGGCGCCCTCGTTGCAGCCGTCCCCGAGATATCCACCGCCTCCGTCTCCCCCAGTGTAAAACCCATAATTTGTATTTAATAATTAATTAATGTTTTGGTATAATTATTATTAGTATTTCAATATTATTATTATTAATATTTTTATTATTAAATAATTTTGGGTGAAAAAGAATTTCGAAAGTTATAAATAACTTGGATTTTTGATTTTGGACCCAGGCCCGAGCCCATTCCTTCTATTCCTTTCCCAATTCTGAGTTGGTTAACTCTAATAAAAAAAAATATATTAGCTTGGCTGGTCCCGTAGGACCAGCACCCAATCACCATGAATTGGTAAACTACCTATTCTAACTTTCCCCCAACTTCTCCTCACCACATATTGTTTCCAACGTTCAACCCCACTTCCTTCTAATACTCCCCACTCCTTTTCACCTCTCCCCACCCATTAGTAAAAGAAAACACTTAACTCTTTTACCACTCATGACTCCCTTCCTCTCAAAAATCCCTCAACTCTCTCTTCTCCATTCCTGGAGAAAACCCGATCTCAAGCCCTAACCCCACCCCGAGCTCGTCCAGCGAGCCCCTCTCCGCGCGAGCTCCTCCCCGCCGACCGCGCGCGTGCGACCCCCGCGCCTCCACGGCTTCCCCGCCGTTCGCCTTTTCCAGCGAGCCCCTCCGCCGCGCGACTCCTTGCCGGCTTCCCCGAGTCCGGCCGACCGCTGGAGAATCGCGGCCGCGCCCCTCTCTGTCCGGCGCGTTTCCGTGCCTCTTCTGTTCCTTGTGCCTGACCGCGCCACCATCTCTGGTGAGCCCTCTCCCGCGCCCTTCTGTGCGTGGCGACCCCCGTCGTCGCGAAGCTTCTGCTCTCCGGATCCGCGGAGCTCCTGCTGTCCGAACGTCGTTTCGGTCTTCTTCCAAGCTTTTCCCGCGGCTCCCCGCAAACGGAATTTGGTAAACCCTTGTTAATCATAGTAGTTCGTCCCTCCCGTAGAGTCCATGATGAGAATCGGTCCCCGGTTTCCCTTTGGGAAATCCGGTTAGCTGCGTATTTTATTCGGTTAACTGCGTTAGCATATTTCTGTGTTTTTTATCTGCTGGTTTTGTGTGGTTTGGTTTGATTGTGGGATTCCCGGATATTTCGGGAAGGTCTGTGGATTGGGAATTATTTCTGGTGGTGTTGGAAATTATTCGGTGGTTATATTTTCGGGATTATTATTTTGGTTGGAAATTATTCGGTGGTTATATTTTCGGGATTATTATTTGGTTGGTACAATTGCAGGTTTTGTGGCGCATTTTTCAGTTTTGGGTTTGTCCCGTAATAGAGGAAGTGTTGCCCAAATTTTTACAAAACTATATTTAATTTGATTTCAAAATCGGTTTTCGGAAATGAATTTTAAAACTGATTTTTCGGGCGACGACCGTACCGGTCTGTGGGCCCTGGCGAAATGCAAACGCACCGGTCCGACCGGGCGTTGTGGTATTAGCTGGTTTTGATGATGGACCGAGTCTGAGACTCTTAACATTTATTTTAAATTATTTTATTTAATATTTAGGCTATTTATTATAGTATTTATTTACTGCACTTTATTTAGTAATTAAATCATTTCCTCTTATTTGATGTAAAAAAAAGATTGTACAGGGCATAAGCCCACTCTAGGATGTTTAGCTGTGCCCTTGTATTGTGTAGCGTAGATTTTACTTTCTTTTCTGGGTGGATGTGATCTTGGGTGGTTTTGATTAGACATTAAAATCGTAGTTAGAGCATAATTTTATAATTAATTAAGAATTAATTAATTTGATGAAAAATTAGTAAATGACTAGTTCATGATTTATCATTAAAAGAAAACTATATTTTTATAAATATATTACAAAAACACAAAGTTTTCCAAAGTTAATTGATTCTCGTTGTTATTTCCAAATAATCCAATTAACCGGCCTAATCAAACGCACGTAGTTGCGACGTAAACGTTAGCTGTAGATTAATACAACTTAAAACCTAACTAGGACATGACTACTGGAGATTGTAACTAGCACACTTAGCCTGGTTATTCAAGGTTCTAAGTCGAGTTCTCAACTGTAGGAATTCGAAGATACACCTGACGTTCCTCCTCGGTATCAACCCGTCTTTCCAGTCATTCAATTGAGGCAAGTATAGTTTATGTAAATTTTACAGTTATTTACTTAATCATTTTAATGCATGTCTAAACCACGACTCAAACACGAACTCACACTGAGTACTGTACTGTAACTATCGGGGACTGGGGAACAGCGTAATGATTATGACCATACTGTAACAAAATCCCTTATCCATTACTGTAACAAACCCAAGCCGGTCATATGTCATTACCTGTTCAAAACACTGATTTCTACTGTAACAAACCTGTTTTAAAAATGTTTAGAACTGCATGATTCAATTTCTTAATTAACTGTTTTAAATTAGCATGGATTATACTTTGCTCCCTCCTGACTGGAGACAACATTTTAGGTAACACTGAGGACGATGAGCTATACTATAATAGCTACTATGACCCAGTCCTCTACCCTGCGATGGTACCGGAGCCGTCTCTGGAGGACGCTGATCCTAGGACTGCTGAACCTGATGCTTAGATAGTTTCTCTTTCTGCATTTTTCTTTATTTGGAGTTTGTAGTTTATTTCTGCATTTCCTTTCCAGTTGTATTTCTGAATATTTATTAAATAAAGTTTTAATTTCCGAATAGAACAGTTGTGACAAATATATTTGTGTTGTTGTGATTACCTGCAATGGAATAGCTTACTGCCGCCGTCTCACCACGGTGCAGGCTGGGTATGGTCCGGTTCGACCCATTAATTTGGGATCGGGTCGTGACATGTTTTCAGTGGTGGCCCATGCAGGTCCACAATAATAACAACTTAGGAAAACATATCTAAAAACAATTAGAACACTAGAACATTGATTTGTCACGACATAGGTCTGATTCATATATAAATAAATATTTTTGCTTGATTATAGACCGGTAGGCTACCTTGCTTATGTGTGTGTGTCCTAAACCTTCCTAAGAATGACCATTAACCAAATCCTGCTGGCGATGAGGTGTCATCTTCGGATCATACCCCATCTCCTCAACCGAGCCCAGGGTCCTTTCCCTCGCGGCTGTTTGACCGTCCCCTTAGTGCACCCAGTGAAGTTTTTCCTACACTGGCGATTCCTACCTCATCTCCAACTGAGTTGCATTCCCTGGTGGATTATTCATTTTGTTGCTCCACCAGTACCAGCAATCATCTTCCAAATGGTTGTTTTATTTCAAGAAATCATGGAGTTCCAGAAAGCTCAAGAAGAAGCCCAGCAGGAACAGAAGAATATCACGAGAGAAGACATGAAGAACGTCATGATGTAGCCTTAGATATCCCCAACCAAGTTAGAGCAGAACTTTTGTCCTAGGAAGGATACCCCTGAATCTAGAAGATATTTGGGTCCCATCAAGTACTCTACTTTCCGGCAGCCTTATCGTAAGAAGCTATGGGCTTGTAACTATTGCAATAGGCCTGGTCATCAGGTCGATAGTTGCCGCAAGAGATTGGGACAATGTTTGGCATGTGGATCTGCTGAACATCGGGTAAAGGACTGCCCCTTATCTTTCTATCAAACCAGAGCTCATATCCCAGCAACACCTGTTAGGCTACAACCTAGGGACCCTCTTCCTATCCAGCAGACCTTGCCCTTACAATAAGGTATGATGCATACTCGAGGTTCAAAGAAAAGGAAGCAGTTGGAGACTGCTCATGCAAGAGCCAGAACCATGAGGAATAGTACCTAGAACCGCTGTATAGCATCATCTTTTTGGAAGTTGTAACAGGATGTCCTTAGATCAAACATAAGAGTTTTTGCTGTAATTCTCCCCATGAATAAAAATTTTAGTTACACCCCTATGGCAGATGTTTTCCCTGATAGTCTCCCCGGATTATCCTAGATCTAGACATAGGATTCACCCCTGACTTAGTCCCTGGCTCTTTCCCTATTTCTAAAGGATGTTACAGAGTCAACCCGAAGGTGGCCAAGAAGATGAAGGACCAGAGCAGTGCAGGCTCTAGGATTTATTCAGGGTGGAGTTTCACCTTAGGGAACACCTATCTTGTTTTGCCCAAGAAGGATGGAACAACGGATGTGCATCGATTACCAGACACTAAAGAACAAGTACTTTCTGTCCGGATCGAGGATCTGTTTGATCTGGTTGTGTGGAGTTAGGGTGTTTCGAAGTTTGACTTAAGATTTGACTTCCATCAAATCAAAGTCAGGAAAAAGGACATTTCCAAGTATGGGTAGTTTTCTTTGGTCAGGACGTTAGACTGACAAATGCTTCTGCTGTGTTCATGAATCTCATGAACAGAGATTTTCATGAGTATTTGAATCAGTTTATCTTCTCCATAGATAACATTCTGATATATTCGAAGGCTGAAGAAGAGCATGAAGAACACCTGAGGAAGTTTTGGAAACTTTGAGGAAAAAGAAATTTTATGGTAAGTTATCTGAACGTGGATTTTTGACAAGGTGGACTTTTGGCCATGCTGTCAAGAGAAGAAATTTTGATGGAAGATAGCTGTCGTTGAAGAGTGATATACCCCAAGTTCAATTTGGAAGGTTCTTGAACTTGGCCGACTACTATCAGAAGTTCGTGAAAGATTTCGCCAAGATTGCTGAGCCAATGACGAAGCTCACCTGGAAGAATGAAGAGTTCATCTGAACGAAAAGTTTGCCAGACGGCATTGAGGAGCTGAAGAAGAGACTTACCACTACACCAATCCTTGCGCTACCCGCAGGAACCGGTGGATTCTCAATTTACAGTAATGCCTCTGGAAGAGGACTGGGTTGCGTTCTTCAACAACATGGGAAAGTAATTGCTTACACGTGTAGGCAACTACAGACTCATGAGAAGAATCATCCCACGCCTAATTTGAATTTGCTGCAATTACTTTGAAGCTGTGGAAGCGTGATTTTTATGGAAAGGGAGTGAAATTATGTACGGACTACCAAAGTCTGAAATATGTCTTCACTCAGGAAGGGCTGAATACTAGACTAAGAAGATGGTTGAAGCAGATGAAGGATTTCGACATCAACCTGCAGTACCATTCAGGTAAGGCTAATGTGGTTGCTGATGCACTTGGTCGATACTGATGGCGAAGTTCTTAACCAAGGACCAGCACCTGCTAGAAGACATCGAGAAGTTTGGACTGGAGGTTATACTACCTGGAGATAGAAGGACGGAGCTGGATGCTGATTCAGTATTGATGAAGTTCGAGGCTGAGGGATAAAAATCAAGAGAACGTAGTTTAAAAATGAGGCACTTTGCAGGCTTAGAGCTCAAGTATTGGCAGGAACACCTGAGGATTTCTAAATTAATCAGCATTGGAACTCTGAAGAATGGTGCGAGACTTTGCGTATCGGCTGACAAACGGAGGAACGAGTTGATAAAAGAAATGCACCAGTCGCAGTATTCCGTAAATTCAGGAGATAATAAGACGTATCGGAATATGCCTCCATTGATTGGTGTTATGGAATAAAGAAGGACAATTCCAGGTATGGGAGTTAGATGTGAATTTGTCAACAAGAGGAATTTAGCAAGAGAACAACAAGTTTGTTGGAGCCGCTGGACAATTCGGAGTGGAAGTAGAAGCATATAACAATGAACTTTGAGTAAGGATTGCCTTGTTCCCAAGGAGGGAAGGGCACCAATTGGATTATTATAAACCGACTGACTAAGTCAGCACACTTTATTTCCCTTCAAAGTTGGTTATCTACTAAGAAGTGGGCAGCATTGTACGAGAAGCACATCTACCGAATTCATGGAGTACCGCGGGACGAGCAAGCAGAGAGGTCAATCCAGACGCTTGAAGATGTATTGAGATTTTGCGTCTTGGATTTTGGTAGGTCTTGGGAAGACCAAATTGTATTTGGTGAAGTTTCTCCTACCAGAGGAACAATCAGTTTTGATGGAGCTGGAAATTGAGGCCAGATACATCAGGCCATTTGAAGTTTAAGACGCGTTGGTAGTAGCGTGCCAGTTAGCTCTACCAGCTAATCTTGAGAGTGTGCAACGTCTTCTACGTCACAGATCAGACATTACATTGCGGATCTGAGTCGCACTTTGGATAATTCGGAGCTGAAGATTGGACTCAACCTTTCAGTGCCAGAGAAACCAGTTGCAAGCCTAGTCAGAGATGAGAATCAGAATTTGAGCCATCACTTTAACTCCTATTCCTTATCCTTTCTTTTTCCGTTCTAAATTTGACTAATGCTGCTAAGTTAGCCTAGTTTTGCAAGCTATCTTTTTAAATCAAGCTTGATCATGACGATATTTTATTGGGTGCACCCACTAATATATTGTCTAATCAGGACCGGTACATGATGGTCTGATCAACCTCGTGTACTTTGGTTCGCTTTTATATTTTTCTGCATGGATGATATCATAAATAAAAAACTTGTCCCTAAACCGTCTCATCTATGACTGCCTTGAAAATCCTTATGGTTGGACCTGGGTTACGGGCACAGTGTCCGTACCTGTTTGTCTTTTCTATCCCTAACCTTACTTTAATTTCGAGGACGAAATTTTCTAAGGAGGGAAGATTGTAAACCCATAATTTGTATTTAATAATTAATTAATGTTTTGGAATAATTATTATTAGTATTTCAATATTATTATTATTAATATTTTTATTATTAAATAATTTTGGGTGAAAAAGAATTTCGAAAGTTATAAATAACTTGGATTTTTGATTTTGGACCCAGGCCCGAGCCCATTCCTTCTATTCCTTTCCCAATTCTGAGTTGGTTAACTCTAATAAAAAAAATATATATTAGCTTGGCTGGTCCCGTAGGACCAGCACCCCATCACCATGAATTGGTAAACTACCCATTCTAACTTTCCCCCAACTTCTCCTCACCACATATTGTTTCCAACGTTCAACCCCACTTCCTTCTAATACTCCCCACTCCTTTTCACCTCTCCCCACCCATCAGTAAAAGAAAACACTTAACTCTTTTACCACTCATCACTCCCTTCCTCTCAAAAATCCCTCAACTCTCTCTTCTCCATTCCTGGAGAAAACACGATCTCAAGCCCTAACCCCACCCCGAGCTCGTCCAGCGAGCCCCTCTCCGCACGAGCTCCTCCCCGCCGACCGCGCGCGTGCGACCCCCGCGCCTCCGCGGCTTCCCCGCCGTTCGCCTTTTCCAGCGAGCCCCTCCGCCGCGCGACTCCTTGCCGGCTTCCCCGAGTCCGGCCGACCGCTGGAGAACCGCGGCCGCGCCCCTCTCCGTCCGACACGTTTCCGCGCCTCTTCTGTTCCCTGCGCCTGACCGCGCCACCATCTCTGGTGAGCCCTCTCCCGCGCCCTTCTGTGCGTGGCGACCCCGTCGTCGCGAAGCTTCTGCTGTCCGGATCCGCGGAGCTCCTGCTGTCCGAACGTCGTTTCGGTCTTTTCCCAAGCTTTTCCCACGGCTTCCCGCCAACGGAATTTGGTAAACCCTTGTTAATCATAGTAGTTCGTCCCTCCCGTAGAGTCCATGATGAGAATCGGTCCCCGGTTTCCCTTTGGGAAATCCGGTTAGCTGCGTATTTTATTCGGTTAACTGCGTTAGCATATTTCTGTGTTTTTTATCTGCTGGGTTTTGTGTGGTTTGGTTTGATTGTGGGATTCCCGGATATTTCGGGAAGGTCTGTGGATTGGGAATTATTTCTGGTGGTGTTGGAAATTATTCGGTGGTTATATTTTCGGGATTATTATTTTGGTTGGAAATTATTCGGTGGTTATATTTTCAGGATTATTATTTGGTTGGTACAATTGCAGGTTTTGTGGCGCATTTTTCAGTTTTGGGTTTGTCCCGTAATAGAGGAAGTGCTGCCCAAATTTTTACAAAACTATATTTAATTTGATTTCAAAATTGGTTTTCGGAAATAAATTTTAAAACTGATTTTTCGGGCGACGACCGTACCGGTCTGTGGACCCTGGCGAAATGCAAACGCACCGGTCCGACCGGGCGTTGTGGTATTAGCTGGATTTTGATGATGGACCGAGTCTGAGACTCTTAACATTTATTTTAAATTATTTTATTTAATATTTAGGCTATTTATTATAGTATTTATTTACTGCACTTTATTTAGTAATTAAATTATTTCCTCTTATTTGATGTAAAAAAAAAGATTGTACAGGGCATAAGCCCACTCTAGGATGTTTAGCTGTGCCCTTGTATTGTGTAGCGTAGATTTTACTTTCTTTTCTGGGTGGATGTGATCTTGGGTGGTTTTGATTAGACGTTAAAATCGTAGTTAGAGCGTAATTTTATAATTAATTAAGAATTAATTAATTGGATGAAAAATTAGTAAATGACTAGTTCATGATTTATCATTAAAAGAAAACTATATTTTTATAAATATATTATAAAAACACAAAGTTTTCCAAAGTTAATTGATTCTCGTTGTTATTTCCAAATAATCCAATTAACCGGCCTAATCAAACGCACGTAGTTGCGACGTAAACGTTAGCTGTAGATTAATACAACTTAAAACCTAACTAGGACATGACTACTAGAGATTGCAACTAGCACACTTAGCCTGGTTATTCAAGGTTCTAAGTCGAGTTCTCAACTGTAGGAATTCGAAGATACACCTGACGTTCCTCCTCGGTATCAACCCGTCTTTCCAGTCATTCAATTGAGGCAAGTATAGTTTATGTAAATTTTACAGTTATTTACTTAATCGTTTTAATGCATGTCTAAACCACGACTCAAACACGAACTCACACTGAGTACTGTACTGTAACTATCGGGGACTGGGGAACAGCGTAATGATTATGACCATACTGTAACAAAACCCCTTATCCATTACTGTAACAAACCCAAGCCGGTCATATGTCATTACCTGTTCAAAACACTGATTTCTACTGTAGCAAACCTGTTTTAAAAATGTTTAGAACTGCATGATTCAATTTCTTAATTAACTGTTTTAAATTAGCATGGATTATACTTTGCTCCCTCCTGACTGGAGACAATATTTTTAGGTAACACTGAGGATGATGAGCTATACTATAATAGCTACTATGACCCGGTCCTCTATCCTGCGACGGTACCGGAGCCGTCTCTGGAGGACGCTGATCCTAGGACTGCTGAACCTGATGCTTAGATAGTTTCTCTTTCTGCATTTTTCTTTATTTGGAGTTTGTAGTTTATTTCTGCATTTCCTTTCCAGTTGTATTTCTGAATATTTATTAAATAAAGTTTCAATTTTCGAATAGAACAGTTGTGACAAATGTATTTGTGTTGTTGTGATTACCTGCAATGGAACAGCTTACTGCCGCCGTCTCACCAAGGTGCAGGCTGGGCATGGTCCGGTTCGACCCATTAATTTGGAATCGGGTCGTGACACCCAGCGCCCCCGGTTGACGATGTGAGGGCGCAGCTTGCGACTCTGACCTCCGCGGTGTCAGATTTGCGGGCGATAGTGTTGGGGCGCTATCCGTCTGCTCCCGGTCCGTCTGCTCCCGGTCCGTCTGCTGGTGCTTCCGGTTCATCTGGTGGTGCTCCCGGTCCGTCTACTGCTTGCTGCCGGTGCTTCGGATCGACCTGGTCCTTCTTCCCCCGGACGGCTTTCGTTTAACCGCTCTGCGGACGCCCGCATCGTATCGGATAACACCATCTTGACGCTCCTTGACATGTTATCGCCAGAGCAGCTACGCGCGCTTCCAGACCATGTCTTGTCCCAAGTGCCGGCACACACGGTGGAGGAGTACATACGCAAAGCGGATGCGGCGGCACGAGCACGAGACGATTCGACGGACGGAGTTTGATTTTGTTTATGTTGTTGGTTTTGTAGACATTTGGATACATTGTATGTTCGGATATTTTTTTTATGTTTGGATAATTTAATGTTGGATATTGGATATATTGTGTTGGTAATATTTTGTTGGATATTGGATACGTTGGATATTGGTATCGGATATAGATATTTTGCATATGGATATATGGTGTTGGATATTGGATACGTTGGATATTCGTGTTGGATATGGATATATGGTGTTGTATATGGATATTTTGCATATTTGATATTGTGTTGGATGTGTTGTATAAACAGGAAAGAGTCTGTTTGCAGTATTTTTTTTTCAAAAATTAGAAGTTAGCGACGGACTGACGACCACTCAGCGACGGATAGTCCGTCGCTAACTGGAGAAACTGAGGTTAGCGACGGAGTGGCGACGTAAAAGCCGTCGCTACCTGGAGCATTTCAATAAAGCGACGGATTGGCGACGGACGATCCGTCGACCTGGTGCTGTTTGATGTCCATAAATTTTAGCTTTCGCGACGGATTGGCGACTAACTTACGGCGGACTGGCGACAAAGTCCCGACGGACTATCCGTCGCTAACTGTAGGAATTTAATGTATCGACGGATTGGCGACGTAATATCCGTCGCTACCTGGAGAATTTTACATTGAGCGACGGTTTAGCGACGGAATGTCCGTCGACCTGGTTCTGTTTGATGTCCATAAATTTTGTAGTTAGCGACGGATTGGCGACTAACTTACGGCGGACTGGCGACAAAGTCCCGACGGACTATCCGTCGCTAACTGTAGGAATTTAATGTATCGACGGATTGGCGACGTAATATCCGTCGCTACCTGGAGAATTTTACATTGAGCGACGGTTTAGCGACGGAATATCCGTCGACCTGGTTCTGTTTGATGTCCATAAATTTTGCAGTTAGCGACGGATTTTTTGTCGCTAATACGACGCTAATCCGTCGTACACCTCGGCAGATTAGCGACGGCTTAACGACGACCTGCCGTATGGGAAAATCTCTGATACGCTTTTACCGACAAATTTACGACGGATTACGCGGATATTACGTATCAGAAAATCACTGATACGGTTTTGCCGACTCTTTAGCGATGGAGTTTTCCGTCGGTAACCCTATATCCTGATACATGTTTGACGAAAGCTAGTCGGTAATCCGTCGCTATATATTTAAATGCGTCGACGGTATTCCGTCGCTAAGTCGTCGCTGAGCGACGGAGTAGCGACGGATATGTTTTAGCGACGAGGTTATTCCCGACGGCTGTTTTAACCAAAATATCCGTCGATAAACCGTCGGTATTTATTTTTGGCGACGGACTACCGACGGATAAGGCCGTCGGTAAATCCATGTATTTTGGTAGTGCATGTTGGAATGAACTGCGACTTTGGTGTAACAACTACACAAGGTGGCCTCGGGTGATGGCACGGACAGTTCCATTGGGTCCAGAATGGTCAACTTGGTTAGGACCGACATAAGGTATTACAAATTTGATGAGAGAATAGGAATGATTGGTCTCAGACAGAAGGATAAAAGAAATTTCTAAAAATAATACTCGAAAATAAAATTCTATTAGTTAAAATATTTTAGATAAAAATTCATACTAAAAAAATTAGTTTTTGTTAGGAAACTATCATTTTTATCGGTAAACTATTCTTGAAAAATTACCTTTTTAAATCCAGAACATACACTTAATTGATAATATAAAATTTTTAGGTTCTATACTGAAAATAAGCGTAGGGTCTAGCTTAGTATAACTATTTATTAGGAATACTAGTATATAGATGTAAATATTTTGTTAGTACTAAGGATAACAATTTGACAAAACAAAACAAGAACAAACAAAAAACAAAACAAAAACAAAACAAAACAATATACAATCTTATTCTTACCTTGGTAATTATGTTATTAACATTTTATATAATAAGTATCTAGTAAGCAATATTATTAATTATTGTAATAAGTATGATAATAATGTAAAAAAATAATAATAAAAACAGTAATAATTCATAGCTTCCTTGGGAATCAACCAGGAAAGCAAAAAAAACAAAAGCTAAATAAGCAAAAAGCTAATAAAGGTTTCGGTGCTTCCTTGGGAAGTCTGAAACAAAAACTAATGAAAATAAAACAATAACAATATATAAAATATATCAGCAAGCAAAAAATAATAATAAAATAAAAAAACAAATAAATTAAAATACTACCCTTCTCTTTCCACACACCAGTAGAGGAGATGAGAGAGAGAGGAAGAGAGGAGTGAGCGAGAGATCGGGAGGAGAGAGGGGAATCAGACGCGGAGAGTGGGCGGAGGGAAGTCGGCCGAGCGGGCTGGGTGAGGCGGTCGGCGGCGCTCAGGCGAGGGCTCCGCGAGGATGGAAGACGGGTGGAGGGGCGGTGGCGCGCTCCGGGTCAGCCCGACGCCGCCGCTGCGGAGGGGCGCTGCGGAGGCGCGGAGAAGAGGGAAGGAAAAGGCTGCGGTGGATGTCACCCCCTTTTTCGTTCTACGTATTTTCAGTATACGTATACAGAATCCTGACATGTATTTTATTTTCCTGCCTGGCTAGCTAATTTCAGTTTAATCTTGGTTAGGTTCATCATGGCATGTAATGGTTTAACTTGGTTTATTTTTGGTTGGCTTGGTTTATTCTTTGGTTCATCATGTTAAACCCACCACCATCCCCTTTATAACCTACCTAACTTTCTCTCTCCTCCACTTTCTCATTAACTCTTCTTCCTTCTCCATTAAACCCACCACCAACCAAGAACACCCCTTAGGCAAGTGCAACTTGCTTCCACAAGAGAACCCATTTTTATTGTTCCAATAGCATCTTCTCATGTTCCTAAGACACATTAGAACTTGTCATTTTCCATTTTGAGGCTTTGATTTTTGTAGATCTAGAAATTGGTCATTTTGGATTTGGGTGGTTTTGATCTATCAAACTTCTTTGTTTTCAAATTTTGATGGTTCCATGTTGTAGAGAATTTCATTCTACCCAATTTTGACCATTGGAAAGTTGGATTTGGACTTGTTTTGACTAAGTTATGGATTTTGAAGCTATGGGTTCAACCATGGAGTTCTTGCTGATTTTGGAGAAGACAGTGAGCAGTGTGCGCGAGCTTTTTAGCTTGCGCCACTGAGTTGCGCGCGCTCTTTAGCGTACACAGTTTGACTCATGCGCAGTCTGACACGTGCGCAGTTTGACTCGTGCGCAGTCTGACTCGTGCGCAGTCTGACTCGTGCGCAGTCTGACTCGTGCGCAGTCTGACTTAGGCGCAACCTGACTCAGGCGCAACCTAGCCTCGCGCAGTCTAGTGCCTGGCGCAACATGACTTGGCCTGACTCTTCCTGGCGCAACTTGACCCGACCTCGTACATTATAGTGCTTGGCACCCCTAGTGCCTAGGCGCAACCTGATGTTCAGGCGCAACCTGATGTTCAGGCGCAACTGGACTTGACCCTACTTGCCTTGGCACAACCTGTTACCCTGGCGCAACTTGGCTAATGCCACTTGTTGGCCATAGTACCCCTTGCTCCTCCCCCTTGGGCGCATTATATCCCCATATCCCCCTTTTTAGGATTTTTGCACCCATTTTTATCCTTACGTCTTTTTGATATAAACTCGACATAAACCCGATGTGATCATGACATTATTTATGAATGTTAATCTGAACACGGCTTAGTGATGGAATTGCATGATCAGTGACCCGTTGTGGTGCACTTGCATAAACACGAAATGGCATTATGACCCTACAGGATAACTCTTGATAGTGACCCGCCGTGGTGCACTCTTGACAAGTAAATTGACATGATAATTCTTGATGATGGTCCGTTGTGACGCACCCTTGCCTTGATAAGTAATCTTGATAAGTAATATGACATGATGGTGACCCGCCGTGGTGCACCCTTGACAAGTAATCTTGACATGATAACCTTGATACGCTGTTACGACAGCTAACCTGACATGCTAAGTGAATTCTTGACACCGTGGGTGATTGTATTGAATATGCTTGTATAAGCAACCAGTCTTGTCTCGCATCATGTTTAGGACATGTATCCCTGGTTACCACGGTCAGGGATTCATACTGAATCTGACTAGGTTAATGACTAGATTGATCACGCAGAGCATATAGAGAGGTATTCCGGCTACAAGCAATCCCGTTATCTGGGTGCCTTCCTTGATGGACTTGTAGCCTACCGACGAGTAGGGCACATTTCCAGCTCACTGCTATGTGGGGCACTACATGAAACGATTACTATGCATACTGTCATGTGTTGCATCCAAGTCACCTAACAAGGCATGATAACTCTAATCTTGAACCTTACGTCTGGATAACCTGGATAGTCTACAGGGCTTGTGGCCATAGGCGTACCTCATTGCATCTTGCTAGTAACTAAGCTTGTGATAACCCTAGTTAGTTAAGTATCAAGCCGTACTCTTTGCTTGGCCGTGAATGATGGATGAGTCCTATCTTGTCTAGTCTTGCCTAGATCCGGTGCATGGATATCTTCGGACATGCTTGTTTATGCTTTACTTATTCGATAATTGGTTTGAGGCTAAGTTCTGTTCAGGTGAAGGGTTACAACCCCAGTCTTTGTTTGGTTTACGGGTTGTAACTTGGTTACCGGAATAGTCCTCTAGTTATCTTATCGTTTATCATCATGTTTTCTTTAACTCATGTCTTATGTTTTTACCTATGACTTTATGTGCTGACATGCTGGTTTTAGTTCTTAAGTGAAGCCCCCTTTGTGGCACTTGCTCTTTCTGGGGTCTGACCCAACTGGTTTTGTATGGCCAGATTTCGGAGCAGCTACCGAGGATCTTCCAACTTTCCTGCCAGATGGTGAACACTAGAAGGAATCCCGGCAACGAGTGGGTTTTTATTTTTCTCCCACTCCCTTGTAAAAATATTCTTTTGAGGCGTTTAGCCGCCGAGCAAGTGTTAGCTCGTTGCAACTTTACTTACTGTCTGCCTACGGGCTGTAACATGATTAACAAATCCTAGGGTTGATCATGTATGACTTAAACTCTTGCTAGTCTTCGTATTTTGTATGACTAGCTTCATGATCATCTGAATATGTAATGTATGGGACGCCTTACCTTGTATGTCTGATGATCTACCATCTTGTTTTATCTACTTGTTGCTTGAGATTGAGATACTAGGCTTGTTATTGATATTAAGAGACTGATGGCTTGTAGTAAACCCTCAAGCATCTAGACAGCCGTGACCGTATTGCGAGGTGAGATTCACTTCAATGTACGTAGCTGGCTGTGTCTGTCCCCCGCTCTCCAGTATTCTGGTTCTGGGGCGTGACAGGGGAGGAGGAAGCAGGCGGAGCTGCCGGAGGGCGGTGGACTCGGGAGCGGTGGGAAATCGACGGTCGGCGGTGGAGAGTTTCGGCAGGCACGGCGGATGAAGAAAAGGGGTTTCCGGGGTTTTCCGGCGTGTGGGTTGGTGGTGTGCCAGCGGCGGAGGAAGGAAGGGCCTACGGTGGGGGTGCTCCTCGCTACTCAGAGCTAGGCCGGCCGGTCAACAGCTTGGCGCGGCGGAGCGGATGGAGACCAGGCGGCCGTGGCTCGCCGTCCACCGGCGAGGTGAGTAGATTTAGGGTTTTATTTTGCTGGGTCTTTTGGGGAAATTTCGGGGATGTTTGGTGGTGGCTCCGACATTGGCCGTGAGGGCGGTGGTGGTTTGTGTTGGTACGGTGACGACCACGGACTGTGGTGAAATAGTGGAGTCGGGGTCGGGTTTCCGCAGCCGCGATCGGCGTGGCGGAGGTGGCAGGACGCGGACTTGGTGGCCGGCTATGTCGGGACGGCGACTGGGTTGTTGGCTAGTCGGAAGAGGTGTGTTTGGGTGGTGATGATGACGATGGGGTGGTGCTGTTCATGTCGGGGACAAAGGGCTGGCTGTCGTGAAGCCGACGACGAGTGGGTGATGGGGGCGAAGGTGGTGATGATGGCGACAGGAGGCGGGCTGGACTAGGCTAGGGCTAGGATTAGGAATTTTATTGAATCGTGTCGGGGTTGTCGACACATAAACTTTATGTAATTGTAATAGATGGAATAAGATAGTGGACTGGGAGGGAACACGGACACGATGCACGAATCTTTGGGTTGTGGAAATTATGGAAGATGAATGATAGAAATTGGAGGAGTACCTGCCTTTTATAGGATGTGGGAATTTCCAATTGGATAGGAATTAGGAATTTTAAAACCCAAAGTAGATAATTCTCTACTTAATTTAAAACAATGAAATCAAATCCAAATCCAATACAAATCAAATTTAAATCTAATTAAATTTTTAGCTCAAAATTAAATGGGATAAATCAATTTCAAATATTTAACTATTTAAATAAATCCAAAAATCAAATCAAGATTTAAATGGCTACAATAACTTCCAATATATTTTTTAAAATACCAATAATAATAATTTCAAAATAATAAATATTTTTAATATCTTTTTGAATAATAAATATTAATATTAATAAATCTCGAAAATTATATTTTTATTTAAAATAGACCAATAAATAATTACGAATTATATGTATGCAAAAATATTCTTTACATAATTATGCTTTTCTAGTATACAAAATATTATTTTTATTTAATAATTTTTAGAAATGACGTAAGAATAACAAGTTTAGAAATGATAGCAAAACTAATTATTATATTATTTGAAACTATAAAAATAGAACAAAATATTTTTCTAAAATATGTACGCTCGCACATATTCGCACTCGTCGAGCAAATTCGAAAACGAACTTCCGCACACGATGTACAATACGACTACGCGACGTACAATACAATAAAAAAATTTAAATTTGTACTAAAATTAATTAAAAAATATAGTAGAAAATTTAGGGGTTTTACATCGATTCATTCTCAGGCATCATGTTACATTAGCAGTTCGAGTGTGATTCGTTCAGCAATTCAAAGTTCATGTGTTATTCATTCATGATTTCCAGCATATGCATCTCTATCGATTTAGCAACTAAAACATCGTATCACAATTATTCAACATTCAAGGTAAGAGACATTAGGGACATATTCATAGCATCACATTATTCCATTTATTAAGCATATAGGAATGGAGGAAGGAGGACAGTTCCACTTGCCTGCACAGAAGGGTCTTCTTATTCTGGTTGCACACATTCCCCTAAGCGTAGCTCCACTAGCGAGCTACGTTCCAACACTTAATCCGTCTAGCCAGCTAAGAGAGACTGCATCAGTCTCAACTCTCTTGATCTCCAACACAAGTCACGGTCCAACATTCTGATCCCATCCAACAAGCCAACCAAATGCCTTGCGCGGAGCGGGGCATTACATAATATACCACTCAGAAAAAGTTTCGTCCTCGAAACTTAAAAAAATAACTCATCTACTAGATTCACTTAATCACAATGAGTTACTCATTTAGCTTCAATTCAATATTCATTTCAGCCCACTCGGTCATCCCAAAATAGCTATCCAACTGTATCATTTAAATCCATCAACGATTTAATCCATCTTTCCTTTTTCCAAATAATTGCAACTTCTCATTGATTCACCAATATTTTTCTTGCATTCTATCTTGGTCGCAACACATCATTTCGTTTGGATCCATACACATATTTCAGGCGTCCCCAAAATATATGCATTTCAGCCAAAGTCCGCGCTAGTGCGATAAATTTTTCCCATAATGTTATCTCAGTCGCAATCTATCACTTCGGCTGGATCCATACACATATTTTAGGCGTCCCCAAAACATATGTACTTCAGGCAACTTCCATGTTATGCGATCAGCCACGATATAACTCCCTTTTCCAAATCCGACTTAGCATCCCTTCAATTGACTTATTACTTCATTCACTTTGCCACAATCACTATCTTCCAGGCCACAACACTTAACATCAGGGACAGCTCTCTATCCAAGCATAATATTTTAATATTTGATCAATGGTCTAACTTAGAGCCAATCATATCAAGCGTTCACAACATGCAATCATATTCCTTCCCAAATCCAACAATATTTTTCACCGAGGCAATTCATCCTTTCTAAAAGACACATCCGACATTACCAACTATCGATTACCCGAATCAGGGTAAAATTCTATGCAACAGTCAAGGTTAACCCAGCTACCCGACTATAGATACCTATCCAATATTCCAGTCATGAGCAGTCAATTCCATCTCATGGAATAATTCACTACTCGATACATACAACTCAAATCTCATCCCACAATTCTAGTTTCCGCTATAGGTCGCACATAATCCTCAAGGGTCAAACATCTCTAAGGTTCATATTGAAGCATATACATACAACATATCATTCTTAGGTCATACTCATCACCATCTCTCGGTCACATATTCTGATAGTTATTTCAAATGCATGTTACACTGATAGTCTAGTTCATTATTCTGGATCTGGTACTATAGTTTCATCGTTATTCATGTACTACAGTTTCATGTTTCGGTTTTTGTACCATAGTTCATATTGCAGTTCATTATTCATGTATTTCAGTTTACTTTGTTTAGTGCTTCTTGTCGGGGTTGTACTTTGCTCTCTTCCTGACAGGATACGTTGCAGGTGTGCTTGATGATATTGTACCACCTTGGGCCAGAGCCCGAAGATGGTGGAGTTATGTTTCAGGATGGACTTAGAATTGCAGAGATAGTTAGATCTTTTCTTAGATTTATTTTAGAGATTTTCTCATGTATTGTATTGAAGATTCAGGATTGTATAATTTATTCTGGTTACCGGATTTGTCTCCGGATGATATTGTATGACTTGGTAGATTGTGGAAATTTGTTATGGGAACGTGTATAGCAGCTGTGTTGTTCTATGTGTCGTATACCTTGGAGTTTTTTAGAATTGTACATCTTACTTTCGTCGTGTCCATCGACGAAGGCTGGGCGTGTTTGACTCGTGTCCGATTATTCGGGAGTGGGTCGTGACATGTAATCCGAACAAGTGATGGAAGTTCCATCGATTTTATCGATGCAATTCCTCGGACACAAACAAGATATGAGAAAGAGTCCAATCCGAGTAGAGACACGACCCCGAAGGTCGGACACGATCTTCCTGTGTCCGGTTCAATCATAGCAATGCATCCGAACCCTTCAAAGACAATTCCTCATATGCCTAGTATTCAGAACAGGAACCCGAGTCAAACGAGTGATTGAAGTCAGAGATTCAAAGTAAATCAAGATCATAAAAATTCAATTCAATGACATCAAATCGAATCAAGAGTGGAACAATCGTTCATAAATTCGATCAATCGATCTAATCAAGATCGATCAATCACAAGACAGCCAAAGAAAAAAAACTAAGGAGGAACTCACCTTGAAGCAAATTGGCGCTCGAAGGGTCCAAACTGTCTCTCTGTAACTTCCAAGAACCACTCAACGTCCTTCATCGAGCATCCGTCGAGAAGTCCTGCGCTCACGAACAAATCGGAAGAGTATCCTCACCACCGTCGCTGTCGTCGAAGGGAAAGCTCGACATGTCGCTGCCGTTGATCGTCGAGAAATGATGAACCGCCGGAGAAGAAAATCTTCCGATCGAGCTGTTCGTGCACCGCTGCTGATGAAGGCGAACTCCTAGCCGAGAAGTGACGCCGCCGGGAAGGAATTGTCGTCGAGGCCACTGACTGAAGGGAGGGCGTCGGCCATGGCTGCCGTGGGGAAGTAGCCGTTGCCATCATCATCTCTCCCAACGGATTTAAGGTTAGGGTTTGGGAGCTCAGGGAATTTGGGAAGGGAGATGCTCTCTCTGCCTCTCGAATCTACAGAGGAAAATTATGTGGAGGATAGAAGGAATAGCTTTAAATAGAATTTTGAGGAAAGAATGTAATTTTACAAAAGAACCCCCATGAATTGTTTTTTTATTCAAACTGTAGGCAGAAATTAGTTAGAGTTGGTTAGTTGGTTACAAGGTTTGTTACAAGTTGTTAGAGTCTTGGAGCACTCCAATTTGTTAGAGCTTTCTCCTCATAATAAAATAATTTCCTTCATAAAATTATAAAGAACTGTTATAAATCAGAAAATGTACTATTCCAACAAATACTTAATATTTCCAAAATTTAAAATACCAAAAAATACCAAAAATTCATAAAATCAGGGAGAGTGGGGTTACAATCCGCTCCCCGGTGCCCCGCGTAGGGGTGAACATTCGGTTAATTCGGTTCAAACCGAACCGATAACGAAAACCAAATTGGATCGAAAACCGAATAAACAAAATCGAACAGAACCGTATTGGCCCATAACCGAATCAACCGAACCAAATTAATTGGTTCAGTTTTCAGTTTATTCGGTTTATTCTATTTTTCAGTTTATTTGCACTTTTTTGTTGTTGATATATATAAACTAATATACCTAAATTTATTTAGGATATATATAACATATATATATATATATATAATATATATATATTATATATATATATGACCTCTAGCCTAGTGGTTAAGACAGATCATGCGGCCCAAGTGTCGGGAGTTCGAGCCCCAGTGGAGACGAGTTCGCCACAAGT